>PVJH01004452.1:0-125407 GCA_004026705.1 Nesogale talazaci
GCGGGAAGCACCCACTAACCCCACAGAAATCCTTGTAAAACTCCTAGGCAAAACATGAAATCCAGAGAAGTCAAGCTCCATCTGTGGAAAATCTATGAACACGGTAGTCACGAACCTGAAATACAAAATTCCCAAGGCTCAGCACCGGCAAACTATTAGCTTGAACCATGGTTGGCCACATACAAATCGATGCCTCCCAAGCCCAAACACACGTCTGGCCCCAGAAACAGAATTTTTCAGAGGGTCTACAAGAGAATTGTTTCCCTAAACTGACCAGCTGAGTCACTTTTAGTCTATCCAAGGACTACTTGACCCTTTGGATGTTAGGCCTCATCTTCAAGATAATGGAGTGATTTCAGAGGAAAGAGACTACCTCGCAGAAATACTATGAACAAATATTGGTCTATCCCCTCCATGAGCACATATCTGTCAGATGTCTACTAGACGGTGGGCGCTAGGAACACAGTGATGAGCAAAACACAGGTGCTACCCTACCCTCCTGGACTATCATTCAGCAAGGACATTGCTTCCAAAACAAAGGTAGCTCTTTCCAAAGCCCCGCCTCCTGTGGGGAATGGAATGGAGCAAGAGATGAGAAGGCCAGGAGACCTGCTTGGGTTTTTCAAACTAGCCGGGCTTGTAACAAAACAAAACAAAACAAAACAAAACAATCAGCTCAACTTAAAAGCACGCCTGATCTTTTCTTCTCCGGCAACCCCATGCCCTTGTTTTCACGGAAAAACTCTTCCTAAGACATCAAGTTGGCAGACAGGCTAGTGCCCCTGAGTTTCACCGAGTAGCCTCAGCCAAAACTGATCTCCACTCAGAGCAGAATAAAGCAGTTGGTTGTCTGGATGGCTAAATGTCTCTCCCCGAGACAATGGTGTGTTTATGTGTCACCGGGTTAGGAGCAGGTTGTTAACATAAAACCCACCGTAAACAGAGCTGTTAATTCAATTGCTGGCAGGGGCTTCTGTTATCTTCGGAATACCTCCCAGAGGGTATGGGCCCTACCTTTTCATTTGAGTTGGCAGCAGGGTTATTTTTTTGCACCTGTTGCTCTGCTCTGATAACAACGCAGTTAAGCATTGATTTGTTGGAAAATAAACAGAAAAAAGCAAAGAAAGGCATCTGCCCAGACAGCCTGGGCTAGTTTGACTGAGCATTCATGCCAATTTGTGTTTCCTATAAAAACCAAAGAAAAACCAGTGCCTTCAGTCTGGATGTGACCCTCCCACTCCTTTAGAATTAAATGAGGTATTGAATTCAGCTAGTTGGAGCTGGCCAGAAGACCCTGTACTTTTCCATTGGCTGATTCCAGCGAAGGCACTGAGGGGTGTCCAAGATCTACAGGGTGACATAGCTCCAGCCAGCCTTAGGTCAGATCATGAATCAGATTAACAAAGTAGAGAAAGAGCTGCTGGGACAGATTCAAACTCCAAACTGCATTCTTCCAAAGGGTTGATAGCTGAAAGCCAATGGTTTGAGGAAACATGTGGTCTCTGGGTTACCTCCAAAAGTAAAGACTTGGCTCACCTAAATCTCAGTCTAGCCTCTCCCACTGATGGCTTACAGCAAGCTCTGACCCAAGAACATAATTTGAAAATTCCCAGACCCCAGTCCCTAGCTTCCCCAATAGGGAAATGAGGCTAGCCATACCTACCTTAACAGCAGGCTGTGTGAACCCACTCATGTCTTGGTCCCATGTTGAAAGGGGTTGACGATGATCGAGGTGGGATTTCTACATAAATCAACATGCACTCATTTCTTGTTTGTCAATATCACATGATGAGCTCAGGTCTAAAAGAGCCACCAAGAACTAAACAGATCACTCAAAGGAAGATCATAACAACATTAATTAAGCAATGCCATTATTACCCAGCCTTCAACATACGCAGTCAGAAGCCTCTTAATGTCTCTCCTTAAATCCCAGATAATCTCCTTCCCTCAGCTTTCTCTTGGCCATGGGGTCTTCATTACCCTCAGACCATTGACTTGAACAGGAAGTCGGGGCACAGAAACATCCTGTGTGGAGGAGCGTTGAGAACAGGGTGTTCTGACAGAAAAGGGATATGGCTGGCTGAGCATTCCCAAGCATTCTTGTCATGAGCAGGGCAGGGAGTGGAGTGCCTCGGAACCAAATTGGGCAGCCAGAAAAATAAAAGACTTAACAACACCCTTCGTTGACTAAAAAATAAATAAGACCAACTTAGAAGGAATGCGGGAAGGGTGGAGGGAGGTTAAGAGGTGGGGAGCTGAGTCAGGGTGGGGTTGGGATGGACTAGGACAATGGATTTGACCATTTCAAGATTCGAAGTCTCCTCCCTGAAAAAGACCAAGATGCCCAAACCAAGGAGAGATCCGCAGCCGCCACGTTGCAACCTTCCAGGCTGCGTGATGGCAACACAAAATGATGGCCGTGAGGGCAGCTCCTGTTTCTGGGTCATTTACAACATGCTAGGAATTCAGCTGGGGTCTGTATGAGTTGCCATTGTTGTGGGCATTGAGATGGGCCCCATTTTAGCGTTGAACAGGTACAGAGAGCTGAAATGGCTTGCCCAGAGATACAGAGCTAGGTAGTGGACTAGATCTATTATGGTAAGTGCATTGGGGAGGAGGAGCAGCTTTGGAACTGGATCCTTGTCTGTGTGAAGATGAGGAGCCACCCTTTAGGACCGCTGACTTTCTGTCGGATAGCTGGCATCCTCTGAGCCAGTTCCCAGAGCGGCTCCTCTCCATGAGCATGTGAAATGCCATCACCATCTGGTGTCTTGCTATGAGTATCCCCCTCTAGAGTACATCGGTTCAAATGTTACAGAAATGTCAACTCATGGCCCCCCAAGCCCCATAAGTCCGTTTCCTGTTGAAAGTGTCGTCAAATTAATGCATGGGCTATGCTTGGCTTAGATGTATTAGTCAGGATAAAAGAGGATTAAGAGCAAAAGAGGTGGGGGGTGGAAGGGGATGGCGGGATATGGCTACAAAAGGAAGAGAAAGTACAGCCTCTCTGAAGAAGCATCTGATCCTGAATAGTCACACACCTGTTGGTGTTGTAGCCATCTCATTTAATAAGTATTGTGGCTGGGTCATTGGGGTAGCCTGAATTCCATCAGCCAGACCAATAAATCTAGAGCAGCCCCTCCTCCCTCCCACCATCTCCATGTCCACCACCATGCTTCAGCCCTTCCCTAAAAACTTAGCGCGAAAAAGTCTGTAGAATCTCCTATGGCTTTTGTCACTGATAGCTTAAGAAGCAGATAATATCTGGATGTTCCTCCATCATCAGAAGATCTCCTCTCTAGCTGGAGCAGGGATTTCTTTGTGTGCAGATTTAAATGAAGTTGATGAAAAAGAGGATTCCCGTGTCTGTGGGCTCTTAAACGAACAAGAGACATTGGGCACCTGGTCTTATTTTCCTTCCTCAAACAACCCTGGCTCTGCTTCTCCTCACCCTTGCTGGTCTGTGAAGCAAGGCCTCTGGACATGGAAGACTGAAAAAGCAAGACAAGCAACTCCCTACCAGAAAGGTTTTCCAAAGAGATCATATCCCCCTTTCTGAGGTACTCAGTCATTCCTCCTGCTATTTTGGAAGGAGTATGTGCTGCTCAAAAATGACATATGCACTCAAATATAGAGAATTAAATTAGGATAGAAAAAATGTTGACATACAAACAGGAAAATAGTTCTTAAAATAAATGTGCTATTTCCTAATGATCCATATCCTTCGTTCATTAGCACGAAGGATAAATAAAAATATCGAGGACAGGTCTAATAAACTTCATGATGTCAAAAGAGTGCTGGATGTCAAATGTATTTTGAGAAATCTGCTGGGTAAATGCAGTAAGAAAATGTCAGTGATAAAGCCATAGTTACAGTTAATATTGCAGTGATCTTTTACCCACATTCAGATGCCAAGGACATGTTATGTTTGAGTTAGAGGTTAGTGATAATAAAGCTGTGATTTTAAACAATTTTTTACATGAAATTTCACAGACTCCTAAACTCTATCCATGGACATCAAGGGTTCTTAAACCCTAAATTAGGAGTCCTTGCTGTTTTATTATCAACTATGGCTCTTTGTTCATGTCGATTCAAATAGTACCTAGAAACCATTTCATGTAGCCAGAAATCTCATTTGTACAATTTACTATGAGAACAACCTCACAGAACAACAGCAACAATGGAATTAACTGCCATGTTGTATACTCTGATTCATATTGATCCCCCTATAGGGTAAGACAGAGTTTCCCTTGTGGGTTTCCAAGACAATAACCCCTTATGGGATTAAAATACTTTGTGTTATTTTCCCAATACAACAGATGGTGATTTTGAACTGCTGACTTTGTGGTTCATAATCCAACAGGAAACCACTACACCAGCAGGGCTCCGAGACATCACAAAATAAATAGGAAGTTTTTCAAAGTCCCTCATACTTGACTAATAGCCACATGGTGGGTTGATTTGAATCTATCCAATGACACCTTGGAAGAAAGGTCTAGCAAGCTACTTCTGAAAGGTCAAAATATCGAAAATCGTAGGAAAGAGTTCTACTCTATGTAAATGACACCTCTGTGAATCAGAACCAACTCAAGCCAATGGCCATTAACACAGCAACAAAGGGTGTCCACCCTAAGGTCTTCACCTACAATGTCACATGGCATCTGGAGACACTCTGAAGAATTTTAAGTGCTGGCAATGGCATATGAAGTTGAAAGTTAGTTATGTGAACTCCCTAGAAGGGAGTGAACTTGTTCTGGAGGTCACTGCATAGCAGACCCCCAAGACGTGCCATGCCCCTGTCTCAGTTCTTCCTGGGGACTCTCCCAGATTGTGGTTTCCAACTAGCTCCAGAGAGGCTCAAATTGGAAGTCTCAGTGACCACGGCTCATCCCATTGTCCCACTGCCCACCTGTTGCATTTCTCTCTCCAGGTCACCATCCAGAACAGCAAAATCCCAGAACCAAATAAGCATTTGCTTCAATCCAACAAAGACTCGCTAAAAACACCCAAGTAAGCCTTCAATGTCTATTCCACCAGTGAGTAAGTATTCATTTATCCACAAGCATTTGTCCAAGTGCTTTCACATTATTTGTCTAATTTAATCCTGTTAACTGTTGCATGAAGTAGTTCTATGAACCCCATTTTCCAGATGAATAAATGTAGCATCCAGAGCTTGCCTAATGCACTCAAACACAATTGTCAATGTCACAATAAAGACAGCCCACACCATTCTATCCCACTCCCCTCCTCAACTATAATTTATCATCAACCCTACTGAGAGTTCTAAAGAAATTAAGCCCGAAGAGGGTCTCTACTTCTGTAAAGATTTACGATCATGGAAACCCACAGGGACAGTTCCACTCAGACCTATATGGTCACTGTGAGTCAGAATTGCCTCCATGGCAGTGAGTGGAAAAGAAATCCCAGAATACTCTCAAAAAGGTAACCATAGTCTCCAAATTCACTGCCATACACCCAAAGTGGAAGGCCTTCTTCATATTTCAGGACAGTCTCAACTGGCTTTTGGGAACAATTTACATGAGGTTGACTAAATAGTCTAGAATTTATCATTGGATTAACAAGGACCTCACCCTCAAGATAATTTCTTTTGTGACTATGATATAAAGTGAGGGGGAAACACCAGACTATGAAGCATTAAGTTCACTACAAATACAAAAATACCCAGTAAATGAGCATGTTGATAAGAGTCGATAAAAATAACAAGAAGTTAAAAAGAGAGAGAGAGAGAGAATGGGAATTTAGAATGGTGTGGCCTCTTAGTTAATATTCATAATACTATAATAAGCACTTTGGCTTATTTTTTGCTTTGCTCATCAGAAGATATGTTTTGAATGTGCCCATGCCTGTAATAAGGAACGATGAAAACATTTCTGAGAAAGAGAGGAAGTAGGTTCTGGGACGTAGGGGTGATGACCAGCATATAGGGAAATTGGAGAGGAGATACTACGAGTCAAATACGCAAGAATAAGGGGCCCAGTCCCATAAAACAAACCCAAGAAGGAGTGTGGTTAGTTGCTAGTGAAATCAATTTTCAAAGGAGCTCTTTTACAGGGTATCTCTTTTAAAACAAGACCAATTAAAGCTCTGTGAGCCTCTTTAAATGGGCCACCCTGCTTGACCCTGCTGTAGGTGCTGGGTGCCCCACATCCAGAGCTAAAGTCCTCCAAAAACACTGGCTTCCAATTTGGATTATCCAATTCCTGGACCAGCTACCATCCCCTTAGCACTGCCCACAGAAACGCCTTTAAGGAACTGTGAATTCGTGTCCATCCAGTCTACAATGAAAATTCAGTCCAATGGGGTCATCGGTGCCAATCAAATTGAACAAATTCACGGGCCTGAGTGCTCAATGGTCAGCAGTCTGCGTTGGTGTTTTGTAGATGACACTGTGGCCTGTCCCTTCGTGTACATCAACTGCTCCTTTGTCAGCTCCATTCACGTACACTGCCTCCAGTTTTTCAATCTTGAAGTAAATTGATAAAGATGGCATGTGGCTGGGAGAGCAGATTTCAACCCCCCTCAAAGATGTAAGCAATTAGGGTCTCAAACAACATATTGCATTGGGTACATCTGCTTCTTAAGACCTCGTTAGAGTGTTCGAGAGCAAAGATGTTCCTGTAAGTCCAGGACTAAGGCGTGCCTGACCCAAGCCATGGTCTTTTCAATCACCTCATATGCGAGCAAAAGCTGGACAAGAAGGAAGGAAAACCACAGAAGAACTGATGCACTTGGATTATGGTGTTGGCAAAGAAGCTCTGGAACACCATGCACTGCCGGGAGAACAAACAAATCTGTCTTTGAGAAGTACAGACAGACTGCCCCTTAGAGTAAAGTGACCAGATTTTAAGCGGGACACCATTGACCTGGGGGGAGGGGTGTGTTCTTGATTAAAAATTTGGCCTATATGGAGCAACAAAAATTTTCATAGAACACAAAAATAGTATTGTAATATATTTATTTTAATTTTAAAATGCCGTGGGATGTTGTTAAATTGTTAAAAAGCGGGATGTCTGGTCACTTTACCTTAGAGGCAAGGATGCTGAGACATCATCTTTCTTACCATGGACAGGGTATCAGAATGGACCGGTCCCTGACAAAAGGCATCAGGCTTGGTAAAGCAGAGAGTCAGCAAAAAGAGAGGAAGAGCCTCAAAAAGATGGGGTCCCACAGTGGTTACAACGATGGGCTCCTGCATAACCATTGTGAGGACCCGGCCATGTTTTGTCCTATTGCACATGACATTGCTCTGTGTTGGAGTTGACTCAAAAGCCCCTCAGAACCACAGCCAAGACCATTGGTTTCCAGAGGTCACCGCCTTGAAAACCTCACGGAGCAGTCCTACTGTGCACTCGTAGTATTGCCATGAGTTAGAGTCCAGGCACGACTAACAAACAACAATTAGGGTACCTCAACTGAGTCGCCAAGGCCTGAAACATCCCTTAGGAATGTCATGTAAAGGGTCCTGCTGACCGGTGACCCAAGAGAATAGGCTGTGCTGTCTAATCCTTAGGAGGGGACATCCTCCCTCAATGGCAGAGTTCAGGCTAAACCTGTCGAGGTGAGCACATAACTGGTTTCCACCACGTCATCAGAGATATCGAATATGAAGGTTGAATCAGACTTGCAAGAAGATTGGGTTTAAACCCCCTTTTGTACAGAAAAGGAAGTCAAGACTCAGGGAGATGGAGTGTGCCGCCCTCGATTGCACAGCTCTGCCACGTTCTCTGGCTTCTAGTCCCTCTTTGAGCTTGAAATTCCCCATGGAAGATTCTCAAGGTAATATCTCCACCCCCGCTTCTCTGAAGTCGAATCGAGTGTTTATCAAATCACTGTGGGGGGAATCTAGGGAACGTTCTACTCCAGCAGACCCCACATGAATGTCAAATCTGCCTCCCTCCAGAGCCTTCCTCATCCCTGTGCGTTTAGCTCCCTTCACAGCTGAGCCGTCTGCCCCTTTGACACTCCGTCCAATTTCAAGAAAGATCACAACCATCACCTCTCTTTCATAGGAAAGGTAAAATTGGCCTGTCCTTAGAAAGTGTCACGTTAAATTTTTCAATTAGGAAATCCTATAGGTTAATAAATTCTATTATGAAAAATGGATAAGAAACAATGCCAACAAAACAAACTACCTATCCTCGCCTCAGTTACAGAGGACTGGATATCAGAGCACCTGGGTAAGACGTGGCGGACTTCCTGCTTCTGTCGTTACAGGATGGTTCCACCTGGGTTTCGACAGCCCCCGTGCTGCAAGCCACAAGTTTCAGTCCGTTTGGTTTGTCACCCAGCCAGGGTTCAACTGCGGGACTGCTGGGTAGCCCCAGACTTCCAGTTAGGAACCCCACCCACCACAGAAAGGAATGTCTCTCGGACCGGGGAGCAATCCGAAGCTAGAGAAAGGAGCTCAAAGAACAGCAAAATAGTGTTGCCGAAAATGAGGTTCGGACTTTTATCTGCCTGAAAGAAGAAGAAAGAGATATCTGTATCCACCTAAGCGTCTGTGCTTGACGTGGTGACATCAAACCAGGTTCCCATAGCTGAGCGTTCGGGAAAGCATAAGCCACTAATGAATGCATACCAGTGCTAAAATGTCCTCACTTGGGAGTGAGGAATGAGTACCGAAAGTTCATTTTGAGGGCCTAGAAATGAACTTTGGCCCAAAGCACCGACAGTCTGACCTGGGACCTGATACTGGTACTTGAATGCACACGAATGGATATTTTTGCCTCTACATACCCATGTTGTCTCAGCCCCTTGAGGAATCCGCAGGGATATTGGCAGAGGGAATCGGGGTAAAGTTGGCAAACGTATGGGAGCATAGTAGAATTCCTACCAACACAGACTCCTGAATGCTAGCGTGGGGTTTCCCAAAGCTCCCAAGAGACTTAAAGCATTTCCAGTTCTGGCGTTCAGTATACATTTTAAGATTAAAATATATCAAAAGTGGGATTCTTAAAAAAAAAATTAACGAATGGAAAATTTTTACCACAGACTTTTGAAAGAAATTTGAAATTTTTCAGATTCAATATGAACTACAATTGAATTTGACTCCTTTTGTAAATATGAGGACTGGACCAAATACGTTGCCCCACCTGTAACCTATAACCACCCTTCAGAGAGCCATGTAATGTTGCCATCTTGAACAGAAACACAAGAGAATTCTCAGCCCAGCTGTTCCCTCCAGGCTACTTTACAAAAAGTAGTGCCCCTTCAAAACATTCCGGAAACACTGAGAAAGATCCATTATGTTTATTATTTTTCAAATTGATTCCAGACTTCTAAATGATCCATATTTCATTGCTTTAAAAATCTATCCCTGTCAGCCATTAGTGGTAGAGGTATAGAAATGAGATCGTCTGGGTTACAAGAAAACGAAATTGATGGGCCCCTTTTTAGCCACACAATTCTGGATGGCAACACACGGACAAGTGGAGCCTTCTATACACTCTGTGCAATGCTATTAAGGCCATTCTTCAAAGTCTCTGAAGAGTCCTTTCTAAAGCATCTCTTATCTATCCATGAAGTTATTAAATACGTCTTCACCACGGTTGTTGGAAACTGACCTCCATGTACTTATCACATGGCCACTCATGAGCACCAGCTATACCTACGCATGCTGAAGAACTGTCTGAGCACTCCTTCTCCCAGCCATGCCTCCCAAGCCAGTTGCTGGATGAGATCGTCCGTCAGAAACCTCGACGCATCCAACTACGAAAGCCAGTGTAGATAACCAGCAAATGTATCTATGCTCCTAAACCCAGGAGTCTCCCACATCATCTTAAAAGGACAATTAATATCGAGAGCGAGCTAAGTCGTCACTAAGATGGCTTGTTGTAAAGGTCGCTTTTCTGCCACCGCGCCTTGTTTTTCACCCAGCTCACTTCCCACTCTCCTCAATTTTTGCCCCCACTGGATGTCCAGACCAAATTCAAGATGCCCTGTCTGAGAAGCCATTGGGTGCAGCTGAGTCATGTCTGTCCGTCCGGTCACAGTGTCCCATTGTGGAACAAACAAAAGATCAGTTTGTCCCCTTGTGATATGCTGAAGCCTTTTGCCAAACTGGATTTCTTTTCCTGGCAGTCACCGATACACCTGTCTGCCTCAGCTGCCTGGTCACTTTTCCCAAGACCTGCGCACACGTCTGCCATGGTCCAGCCATTTGTCAACAGCAAAGCATGCTGAAGATGAACTTGCCTTTCCCTTCAACCTGTGGGTCAGCAAAATTCTCCGCAGAAGTCATCTCTACCAAGTGTGACCGTGTGCTATGAAGCCAAGAGTTCTTTAGCCAACCAGCTCCTTCACTGGAGTCACCTTAGGCTATCTACCTATTTGTCTCAGAAGAACTCAGCCCGGGAAATGGCTGTGCCACACAGCTAGAGGGAGAGCTGGGGGCTTTGAAAGTCACGGTGACTGGAAGCTCATTTGATATAAGGGATTCACAGGTAACATCCAAAATAGCTTAGGTTGCCTCGAGGGGCAAAAAGGAGTGAGAAACAGAGAGAGAGAGAGAGAGAGAGAGAGAGAGAGAACAAAAGCAAGAAAAAACCTCTAGTATGAACCAGTGAGGTAACTCCAAGTAAGACGAGCTTCACTTCCTGCCCGAGCAGACTCCAGCTGCCACAAGGAGTCTGTTTTATTTTCATCCGTCTGATTCAAGGCAGGTTCCTCTTCCCACTCAGGTGACTTAGTTCAAGACTCAAAAGAAGGTTTAAAAATGAGAACTTACCTCATTTACCTAAAGATTCTGGGTGGGAAATCCAATAGCTGAGGCTAATGGAAGGGAGGCTGCAGGCAGCCGGCACACCAGCTCCTGTGGATATGGGGAACCACGGGTGCGAACACGCCTGAGCCCTCACCAGAGTGAAGATAAATGCATATGACAATAATTTTAAATCATTTTGTAGGATGTTAAGCAATAAGCCACCAACCGGGAATTCCCTAAGTCACTTCCCCCTTCTCTGATTGGCTGCAGGGCCCTTTAAAAAAATAAAATAAAGGACTGCAAGCATTGGCTCATTTGCATTTGGCCAACTCACACGTTAGTGTTCAAACAAAACAGGTCTAACCAGGTTCTACCTGTCTGGAGAACAGAGAGACAACCTGTTAATGGATGAGGAATTGATTTGGTGGTGACTGTTCTTCCTGACAAGGTGCCCTGGTGCCGCAGCGGTTAAGCACCGACAAGGTCAACAGTTTGAACCCACCACCGGCTCCGAGGGAGGCAGCGGTGGCAGCCGCTTCCATAAAAACGGACAATCTTGGAAACCCGCTGGGACAGTTCCACTCTGCCCCGCAGAGTCACCAGGAGTCAGTATCAACTTGATGACAGTGGGTTTGGTCGTGGTTTTTATTGTTTTTCCTTTTTCAGTTTAAAGGCTGTTTCACAAAAAAGTACCATGAGCCCCACCGTGAAAAGAGAAGGGGGTGGGGGGGGAAAGCATCCAGAGAGAGGGATGTAGCAGGCCAGTGAGTAGGAGTTTAACATGGGAGGAGATGATGTTGTAGGAGAAGCAGCACCCTGGTGAACATCTGTACGAGAGTTACTGATTGTCGCTAGTCCACTCTAGCTTGACATCAAGCACTGCCTGCAGAAGAATGACCTGGCAGTGTGGGCATCAGATCCCGGCGGAGCTCCTGGCGAGAGAGCTTAGGGCATAGGTTCTCTTTCCAGGCACCATGACCACCTCTTTGACATGGACCCTGGGCGATTTGAAAGGATTTTGAAAAGTCAATCTCCCCCAGCTATACCTGAAAGCCTTAGGAAGACACTTAAAAAGGAGGACCTTGAGGTGAAGGGCCCACGTTGACTTGTTTGAGTCTAATAGTCAATGCTCGACAAATACGAAAGCTGATAACCCAGGTTCCTCATGCTGTTTATACTTACATGATATTTTTTGTTCATCGACGCTCCTTAGATTAGAGGAACTTAAGAGGGAAAGATGAAGATTCTAAAATAAAGAACATGTTTGGGGGTAACAAATGAAATCCTGGGAAGGATCTATTGATTTCAAATGCCCTTGCAATTGCCAACCCCCTGGGCCAAGGGCATATAGGGACCCATCTATGTCTGTTTCACTGGATTCCAAATCCACCTCCAGGTGAGTGACCACTCTTGGCAAAGAAAAATAAGTTTCCTAACCATTAACTGGCTCTCTCTGGTCTTCCTGAATACTGGTCTGGCATGAGTTAGTGCCCAAGCCGATTTCTCTCATGCCCCAGCCCTGATCTCTGTGGGAAAAGAAAAAGAAACTGAAGGTTGGCCCCAAAGACAAAGGTTTTGTACTCAAAACCAATGGGTCCCCAGTTCAGAAGTCTGAGTCTGGGCAAAGACTGACTGTGAATAGAATAGACGGTCAATGGCAGCAGGCTAAGGTGCAATCGGCAGTGAGAAGTACAATGAATCTTTTATGGCTTGCTTCTGCTTTGTCGGGGATCCCCTGCCGCCCCCCCTTTAGGTTATGCAATAGAAATATGGTGGGTGGTGGGGGCGGGAGGCACACAGACTTGCTGGGAGAGCAGGGGGAGATGGGATCGTCTTGGATCGGTAACTAGGTACTTCTTGAAGGTTTGGGAAGTGTGCTGCACAGCGACTCTAAAAAGGTCCTCTACTTCCCCATTGTTTGGTGCTGCTGAATCTATTTCTGAGTCAGAGGGACTTCATGTGACAGAGGAGGACTGCCCCAGAGGGTTTCCTGGGCTGGACTCTTGTACACGGCCAAGCTTTTTTCCCAAGCAGTCACTGGCTATGTTCACACCACCAGCCTTTCTTTTGGTCAGCAGCTGAACTCTTAACCTTTGGGTCAACAGAGCTCTACTTTCCAGGCGGTCCATAAACATTCTCCCCATGCCTTTAGGGTTCCACCTAGTGTCTTTCCCAGGGGCCCTGTTAAATTGCCCATGTCTCCCTTTGGGCTGATGAGAAACAGTTAATGTCATGATTGCCCATTATCACATTAGACTCAATTAGTTTATCAACTCCCGATCTGAAAGCAGGGCCCTAAGGGAATAGCCTGGTGAACTTTTGCTAAGGAGATGAATCAGGAAATACCTTAGATAGGATTCTTCCTTCAACAGAGTAGGGGGGGGGGGGGGGGGGGGGGGGGTGTTAGCCGTGCCAGCTGTACTCCAGGAAAGCAAATGTGCTCATCTTGATCATTTTGTCTGAGATCAACCTGCCACAGCAGAGAGCAGGTGGGGGTGGCTTGGGGTGAGGAATGGGGGCTGTGGATCCCGAGGTGGTGGCCAGAAAATGCAATGTAACTTGCAGGCCTCGTCTCAAATCCACTGTCATCAAGCCAATCCCGGTTTGTAGCAACACTACAATAGAACAATTCTACGGATTTCCAAGATTGTCAAATTTTTCATCAAGCAAATAAAACCCACCAGTTGACTCTTCTTCACTTAACAGTTAAGCAGTAAGCCCTCTGTGCTATCAAGGCTCTTCTAGCTTGACAGCTCTGGGCCCCTTTAATTAAGCTGTGTCATGGCAGGGGGCTGGGGGTTGGTAGGTACTATGAAGGCACTTCCAACTCAGGTGGCACAACAAGCTGGGCACTGTTCTGATGGTGGATGCTGCGTTTAAGCCTACTACTGCAGTCACGGTGTCAATCCACCTCGTCCTCCTCTTTTTTGCCCATTCTTTACCAAGATGATGGTCTTCCTCAGAGAATGGTCCCTCCTGATAACATGCCTGGCATATGTAGAACCGTCTCCTCATCCTTGCTTTCAAAGAGCAACATGGCTGTGCTGCTTCCAAGAGAGATTTGTATGTTTTCTGGCAGTCCTTGGTATATCCAATATCCAATACTTAACACCATAACTTTAAAATGTTCGTTATTCTTTGGTCTTCTTCATTCATTGTCCAACTTTCATTTGCATAGGAGGTGACTGCAAATGCCATGGCTTAGAAGAGACCCACCTCAGTCTTCTAAGTGAAATCTGTGCTTGTAACATTTTAAAGAGAGCATTTGCAGCAGATTTGCCCAGTGCAATAGCTGCTTCCAGTGGATGGTGCTTGTGAATCTAAGTAAGATCAAATCCTTGAAAACTTCAACCTCCCCTCCTTTATCAGGATATTGATTATTGGTAAAGTTGTGTTTTCTTTATATTAAAGTGTAGTCCTCAATACCGGAGGTTGTAGTCTCTGATCTTTATCAGTAAGCTTTTTCAGTGCTCTTGCCTTTCAGCAAGCAAGATTGTATCATCTCTGTATGGCAAGCTGGTAATAAGTCCTTCTCCAACCCCAATGCCACATTCTTCTTCTACTACTCCAGTCTCTCTCTCTCTCTCTCTCGCTCTCTCTCTCTCTCTCTCTCTCTCTCTCTCTCTTTCTCTCTCTCTCTCTCTCTTTCACACACACACACACACACACAGGGATAGATTGAAGAGATATGATGAAAGAATATAAACTCTAACACACACCTTTCCTGATTTTAAGTCAAGAAGTATTCCCTTATTTTGTGTACATGAGCAAAAAGAAAAGTTTTGGGATCCCCATTCTTCACAATGTTATCCATAATTTATTCTGATCCACACAGTCAAATGTCTTTGCAAAGTCAATAAAACACAGAAAAGCATCCATATGATATGTTCATATTCCAACAAGATTTCTTTGACATCAGCAATGACACAAATTGTCCCACGTTCTCTTCCAAATCCAACTTGAATTTCTGGCAATCCCTTATTAATATATTTTTGAAAATGTTTTTTAATCATCTCCAGTAAAAGTTTACTTGCATGTGATAGTAGTGATGTTGTTTGATAATCTCTAATTCTGTTAGACCACCCATCTTTGGAATGGGCAAATACAAAGGCTCCGTTCCAGTCAATTGTCTTCTAAATGTCTGGGTAGAGAGAAGTGATTGGCTCCGGCGTTGCACCCACTTGTTGAAACATCTCTTCTGAGCTCCCCTCAATCCCTAGAATCTTGTTTTGTACCATTGCCCTCAGTGCAGCTTGGGCTTCTTCCTTCAGTGTCATCAGTTCTTGATCATATGCTACCTTCTGAAATGGAGGCATGGGAACCAACTTGTTAAGGTACCAGGACCCTATGTATCCTGCTCCATTCAATGTTTTGTCCAAGCTGGTGGTGTTTATAGGTGGTGTCCAGTCAGCCCCAACTCATATGGACTCTGTATGCAACAGAATGAGGCTCTGATCAATCTTACTCTAGTCTCAAAGCTGTCATTATAATTGATCCCATCATTGCTACCGTGGTGACACTCATCCCACCAAAGTTCTTCTTCTTCTTCTTCTTCTTTTTTTTTTTGCTGACTCTAGACTTTACCAGTTTTCCTTTTCCAGGAGCCAATCCCTCTTGATAATATGTTCCAAGTATGTGGTAACAAAGTCTCATCATTTTCGCTTGTAAGGAACATTTTGACAGTACCTTCAATATAGAATTACTTGTTCTTCTGGCAGTTCATGGTACTTCCAATATTGTTTGCCAATACTATAGTTCAAATGCATCAATTCTTTGTCAGGCTTTCTTACACATCTTGCCTATAGAATTCTAATTTTGTGACTCGAGTCTTGAATTTTTTTTTCAGTTTTTTTCACTCACATGCAAGTTCAATTTGAAGCTGAAAAAAAATTAAGAAAAGCCTATAAAAGCCTAAGCATGTCCTTGGAGATATTGTATCAGGTGCCCTCAAGCTGGCTCCATAGTATAGCAGCCTTATGCACAACAGAAGGAAACACTGCACAGTCCTGTGCCATCCTCACAATGATGCCTGAACACATCGCTGTAGCCACTGTGTCATTCCATCTCATTGATGGCCTTCCTCCATTTTGCTAACATTTCATTTCACCAAACATGATGTTCTTCTCCAGAGATTGATCTCTTCTGAAAACATGCAAAATGAAGTCTTGCCATCCTTGCCTCTAAGAAGCAATCTGGTCTCATTTCTAACAACCCAGAGCAGTGTGTGAGTTCATACCGGTTCATGGTGTCTTTCTAGGATGGGGAAGAACTGCCCACTGTAGGTTTTCAAGACTATAAGACAGGGGATAGAAAGCCCTGTCTTTCTCCCTTTAAGTAGTTAGTGGTTTCAAACTGCTGACCTGAAGTTAGGGACTCAATGCATAACCACTACACTACAAGGACTTCTGACCTTTGAATATATCCACCTGAATTTAGAGACCACCTCAAAAAGAGATTAGACACAGTGGATACTAGTGAATAAAGAACAAACTAATTGTGGGCTATTAGCATCATACATGAAGAAGCTAAAGATCACTTTACGACATAGGAAAGAAAGAAAAGATCAATCTGGAGATCAAAAAAGACTCTGAAAATTGTCCTTGCATGTGGCATAGCTAAAGCAAACAGCAGCAAAGAGGAAGCAAAAGAGATGAACAGAAAAAAAATCAAAGGGTGTCTTGAGATAGTGCACAATAAATTATGCAAAGACCAGGAGTTGGACAACCAAAAGGAAAGAAGGCCAGGCTGAACATTTCTCAAACCGAAAAAAGCGACAAAAAAAAAAAAAACTCAAGCCCTAAGTTGTGATATTGAAGGCATCTAGACTCTCTCATTTCCAGCTGGAGGGTCCTGGTTATATCTGTCATCTACTTATTAACCCATTTTGGATCAGAGGATTGCTCCATCGAGGCACCCTGAAATAAGTCATTTTGGGTCATGGTAATGGAAAGAGATGGAAAAGATGTCATCTTCCTTCTATTCCCAGGCTGCCTGTAGAGGTTTTAGGTACATGAAGTTTTAGGTACATGAAGTACCTTGCAGCCCTGATGATGCAGTGGTTATGTGTTGGGCTGAGATCCACATGATCAAAGTCACCCGCAGCTTCTAAGGAGAAAGATTGGCCTTTCTACTCCTGTAAATAGCTATCGTCTAAGAAACTCACAAAGGGTCATTGGCCCATCTGCATTACAGATAAAGGAGAATGTCTTGCCTGTCATGTTTGGCCAACTCCAACAAGAAGGTACATATGTCAAATTTCACTTCGTGACTAGAAAACAGGAGAGATGATAAATGGATGGATGATGGATGGATGTTCTGGGTTTTCATTGAGAATGCTGAAAGATGGAGTTGGTGCTAAGGTCCTTACAATAAGTGAGACTGAAAGAGTTTCAAATATAGTAAGCATGTCGCTCGTTTATTTTTTGTTGTCAATAACCATAGAGTCAGCTCTGACTCATGAAAACCTCACATGCACTAGAAAAAAATGTTGCTTAGTCCTGTGTCATCTTCAATATTAAGGTGACCAGACATCCCACTTTTTAGCAATTTTAAAACATCTCACAGCATTTTAAAATTAAAATAAATATACCACAATATTATTTTTGCATTCTATGACAATTTTTATGACTCCATATAGACCAAATTTTTAATTAAGAAACCCCCCCCCAGTCAATAGTGTCCCGCTTAAAATCTGTTCACTTGATTATTCATGCTCCTTGATATACTCACATCTATTTCTCTCATCTAGCCACTGTGCACCTGGAGTGCCTATCAACCTAAGAGACCCATCTTTCAGGACTGTATCAGACAAGATTCTGCCATCTTTCATGGTCTTTCATTGGCACATCTCCCCTAGATGTCCAAGCCATGCTTCCTAGTCTTAGCCTGAAAGGTTTACTGAAACTTGTCTACCATGTGTGCCCATGTGGCATTTGAAATCTCAGTGCATGTTGTTGCTAGGTGCCAGCAAGTCGGCTCCAACCCATAATGATCATATAAACAACATAACAACACATTGAGCAGTCCTGTGCCATCCTTACAATCGCTCCTCTGCCTGAACCCATTGACACAGTGCATAGAACCCCATATCTCAGGAACATGCAAGCCACCACTGTACGACAAACTGACATAGGAATGATAACCCTCCTGGATACAGAGTTTAAATGCACAACCACAGAAACACGAACAATACTGGAGCCTTTGTAAGGAAACATGGTTCCCTAAAAGTCAGATCAACTTTCTCCAAGAGAAAATAGGTAAGACTTCCATTACCATCTCAGACTTCCAACTCAAATACGAGCTAGAACTTCAAAAATCCCATAGAAAACATGGAATTAAAACATAATTGCATTTCTCCATGAACTTTTGAAGATCCCTCATAGATTCAACTCATTCTTTGCTGGAAAGATTGTCTGAGAGACTGATAAAGATGGAGGAAAAGTGAATGAAGGGGTGAGACCAAGCCCATTGCTTCTGCTTTATGCATGGAAAGTCTAAAGAGAGAGAAAGACTTGTTACCCTCAGATCAAGAACTGGTACCAACCCTACAAGCCCAGAAATTCCACATAGAACTATTTCTGGTATTTTCTATAGTTCAAGACCCTATCACTACCTCAAACCAGTACCTCACGTGCAATTTGTCTGCCAATTCCTGATGTTGCTTCCCACCCATCACCCCACACAACCCCTGCAAGAAAAGGGGGAATGAAACCACCAGAATAGTTAGTTCTAGCAGAAGCTCAGAGACCCCAACTTCAGTTGGGTTGTCTGTTAGACATCCAATTGGCAAAACTAAAAAAATTCAGGGATGTTCATTTCTAAATCAAAGCCAAAACAAAGAATCTCTTTAAGCCAAGTTTCAAGCCCTAAGGGGTCATCGTTAACACCAACGGAGGCTGTGGTTACAAGGTTAATTGAGTCTTGTGCTCAATTGACAAGAAAGAGGATGCTCATTCACTTTACACAGTACCTTTTAACCAGAGGCCTGCTATTTATTTTTGAAAGCAAATATGTGTTCGTGTATACTTCTGTCGATTCTGTATATATCATGCCTGATGACATGGAGTCATCTCCAGGACACAGGGTGATGACCATTTAGTGAAGAGTCACACAAGAACATTTCCATAAACCTAGTCTTCAGAGCTTCTAGTTCTGTAAACTTTGTGTGTGTGTGTGTGTGTGTGTGTGTGTGTGTGTAAGAAAGGATGATTATATAGTGAAGAGCATTATCATTAATTACCTTTACTAGCATTAGATAAAACACTGAAATTCAAACTCCATCTTACTCTCTTATCCTCTCCCCTCTTGTACTTATCTAGTTCTGTTATAACCTAAATACCACAAGTGGGCGGTTTCAACAAACAAAAATTTGTTGTCTTATGGCTTAGGCGACTGGAAATCCAAACAAACTCAGAGCGCATGCCAGTTTAAAGGGGAGCCTTTCTCTGTGTTTGTTGCTGTGGACGAAGGACCTTGTCTCTTCTGCACTTCTTTTCCTGAACAATCTTCCTGTGCTGTGGCATCACTCTTTCCTCATCTCAACTTGCCAGTTTATATTTAATCTCCTTTATATCTTGAGAGAGATTGACTCAAGATTCAGGCTACTCTCACCCCACCTTATTCACACAGCAAAGACAAGCCATGAGCAATGGGGTTAGCTTTCCAAGCACAGTTTAACATATGCACCATGTATCCTGGGAGTGTAGTAGTTACATGATCTGTTGCCCATTTGAGACGTAAGAGTAAAGGGGTGAAATTTAGCTTGTCAATCAAGTCGCAGCTTGATGACGTCATTTGGAGGTATAAAAAAATAAATAGTTTTCTGGAGGCAGGACACACACTCACTCGTGAGACATTCCTGTTGAGAAGACACATGGAGTTGCATGAGAGCTGTGGAGCAGAAGACCCACATGGAGACCCCTGCCAGCACTGAGGCACTTCCACCACCACGGGATCTGCAAACTTCTTCACCCACTGGTCTCTGATATTTCTTCCTACATTCAGCGTCATTGCATGTGCTATGTGAGTCTGAAGAAGAAGTTTCTAAAGAAACTGGTAGTTGACACATGGACTAATATGGGACTTCTGGGCTTGATCTGGACTGGGCTGGCATGTTTTCCTAATGTACAATTACTTTCTTTTAAAGTTCTCTCACTCTCATATGAGTGTCTATGATTTTGTTTCTTTAGTCCACCCAGACTAACACAGAAGGCAACACATTTCCAAAATCTTCCACAGAGATTCGATTCCTGGGGCTTTCATGCCTGCTGATGAGAAGTTCCAGGGGTTCTTAGGTGGGGTCTGAGTTCTGTTTGGGAGGTTGAGGTTGACAGCCATTCTAACAGATCTGTATGGAGCCTTCTGGTCGTTACTTCACATGTTCTACCTACACATGTGATCTGCCTATAGGTTGAACAAAGCATCCGCCAAAGGCACTTTCTACTGAGTTGCTTGTCAGCTAGGTGCTGGGTTGGAAGGGTGGCTTAACAGGTCTGGGGAAAAAATAACTCACTGCATAACACACTTATGCACACGCATACAACTCGAGCATTTGAATTTATCACCAGCCTTATCTATGCACCAACAATTAATTTTCTGAACTCCTCCTTTACATATATCTTTAATTACCCTCAGGACACCTCCATTCTTATAACTTACTGTGTCTTCTGCCTTGTCTACATCTTATTACTGTATTTCTGCCCTTATCTTTCTTCACATTGAGCTTTTACACAGAATTAATGCCAACTATACTACTGGACACTTAGCCTCTTAAATGAAACATTTTTGAGCTTCTAAATGGTGCTCCCATTGGTATCTTCCAGAAGTGTCATTTTCTCAGCTGCAGAGAGGGAGGGAGGACCAGGGAAGGCCAGTCCAGAGTTAGTCACTTCTAGGCTATCTTCTTATAGCTATGTTTTCTTCCTTCTCTATGAGGAAGAGTTTATGATATAATTTTAATAATTGTTCTCATATAGTATTTTGGAATAAGAGTTGCTTTTCTAAAAGGATGAAAATCATGGATGCAAGAATGATAAACATTAAATTCAGGATTCTAGTTTAACCTGAGGGAAGACTGGGAATGAGATTAGGAAAGGGGAAAATGCAATAGGACGCTTACAAACTAGGCAGGATGTGAGGATGTAATAAATCTGGGGATGCTTATATATCTGCTATGTTATTTTCTATAAACAATTCAATTAAATGTGAAATATTTAAGTATTAAGCTCTCTGGTATTACTTCCTCCAAGACAGATTTGCTTGTCCTTTTAGCAGTACATAGTACATGTCCAAGGCCAGAGTTCTCTTTAGAGGTAAGGATGGCAACACTTCATCTTACATACTTTGGACATGTTGTCAGGCAAGACCAGTGTTGGGAGAAGGACACCATGCTTGGTAAAGTAGAGGGACAGAAGAAAAGAGGAAGGTCTACAAAGAGATGGATTGATACAGTGGTTGCAACAGTAGACTCAAATCCAGAAACAATTGTGAGAATGACGCAAGACTAGGTAGTGTTTCTTTCTGCTATGCATGGATCGCAGTGTGTCAAAACAAAGTTAATGGTTCCTAACAGCAACAAAGAGGTCTTGTGTGGCAGATTTGCCCAATACAACTCATCTATTGATCTCGTGACTGCTCTGTCCATGAACATTGGTTGTAGATACAAGGAAGGTGAAATCCTTAGCAACTTTGACCTTTTCTCCATTGATCATGATGCTACCTATTGGTCCAATTGTGAGGATTGGGATCTTCCTTCAATTGCGCTGTAATCAAACTGAAGACTGCAATCCTGGATCTTCATCAGCAAGTGCTTCAACTCCTCCTCACTTCAGCAAGCAAGATTGTGTCATCTGCATATCACAGGTAGTTAATAAGCCTTCCTCTTCCTGAAAGTGCTTTCTTCTATTAAAAAAAAAACAGCTTTTCAGATTATATACTTAGCATATATATATTGAGTAAGTATGGTAAAAGGATACAACCCTGATGCCTACCTTTCCTCATTTTAAGCCATGTAGTATTTTTTTGTTCTGTGCACACAACTGTCTCTTAATCCATGTACAAGGTCTTCATGAGTGCAATGAAGTGTTTGGGATCCCTATTCCTCTCAAGGATATCCATAGTGCTATGATCCACATAGCCGAATGCCTTTGCAAAATCAATAAAACACAATAAAAAATTTTTTTCCAGTTGTGGCAGTTACATAATCTGGTGTCAATTTGAGAGGATTACAAGTGAAGGGGTGAAGTCTGGCCTGTCAATCAAAATAGAACCAAGGAGGCCTTTGTGTGGCCATGGCCTTCTCCTGAGAATTCTGGGAACTCCTATATGTTTCTCCTCGGAAGAACACATTTCTCTCTCTCTCTCTGCTGAGTCCCTGTGAGACATCCCTGAGGAGAAGCCACATGGACCTACTCTGATGCAGCCCTGGAAACTAGAGAAGCCATACAGAGACTCCTGCAAGCACTGAGATCCTTACAACGCCAGTGGATCAAACGACTTTCTACCCACTGGCCTGTGATCATCCTGCACTTGGCATCACTGCATGTGCTTTGTGAGTCTGAAGGTGACTTTATTGATTGGTACTGGACATATGGCCTAATATGGACTCCTGGCCTTAGACTGGACTGGGTTGCAATGTTTTTTCAATGTACAAGTACTCTTTATATAAAACTCTCTCTAATACATGTATGTGTGTTTATGAATTTTTTTCTCTAGTCTACCTGGGCTAACACACCAGTATTATCTGCTTTCAGCCAACATTCATCTTATATCAGCAAGGATATCCCTTGTTCCAAGTCCTTTCTGAATCTGGCTCAAACCTCTAGTAGATTCCTGTCAATGTACTGCTGAAACCATTGTTGGGTGATCGTCAGCAAATTTTTACTTACATGTGATATCTGCTTTCAGCCAACATTCATCTTATATCAGCAAGGATATCCCTTGTTCCAAGTCCTTTCTGAATCTGGCTCAAACCTCTAGTAGATTCCTGTCAACGAACTGCTGAAACCATTGTTGGGTGATCGTCAGCAAATTTTTACTTACATGTGATATCAATGATTTTGCTATATAATTTGCGCATACGGTTGGGTTACCTCTCTTTGGAATGGGTCCATTGACAAAGTAGCTATTTCTTTTGAATTTATTGGCACAGGCAATTGAGTGCTTCCAGTGGAAACACTTCAATTAATATTCTATCAATTCCTGGAGGCTTGTTTTTGGGTAATGCCTTCAGTGAAACTTGGACTTCTTTTTTCAGCACCATTGATTCTTGCTCATATGCTAATTCCTGAAATTCAACAGTTTCCCTAAGTTTGAAGTCCTGCCTCTAACCTAATGGGCCACCAGAAACACCTTTACAAATTTAGATTCATGAATTCTTCCCACAAGTACCAAATCTGGACCTTTGCAGAGACAAAAACCATGTATTTATCACGGTTAGTTTATGCTATAGGCACCTAGCAAAGACCAGCAGACAAGTTTCCTACCATCCAAGAGGATATTTTACTGGAGAAATCACAAAGGTCTCCGTGCCTGGTTCTTTCTTAAACAAGGACCAGGAGAGACAGTGACTCTTAGACCCGGAGTAGAAAAGGGTGAAGTTACCATCCAAATTTCCATGAATGCTAGAGAATCTGGGTTGTTGGAACACTAGGGTCACTGAGAGCCTGTTCTCCCACTCTGCAAAAACAAAATGTGGCTAGTCTTCTCAGCAGGGACCTGGGGTGGAGGAAAGGACATGGATCTGGGAACCCCACACATCAGCACCACCTCGTCACATTACTGGAAGTAGAACTTCCTCATCTGTTCCCTCTGAGTATTAAATGCAGGGTGAGCTGTTTGGAAAATTAAGTGAGAGTTCTGTTATATATTAGAAAGTACCTAGTACTTGGTGGGCCATCAGGAAATGTGACACCCAAGAGATCCCATTAGAGATAGATTAAATTACACCCGGAATTAACCTTGGATGTTTCCAAAGGTGAAGTCAGAAATGAAAGGGCAAAGTTGGAAAGGCATGGAGAAAAGGAAGAGCAATAATGACCACTCACATCTGCTCACTTTTAACCAGGTGCCACTGTCTATATCTTAGCATAATAGCCAAAACAATGGATTCCGATATATCCATTCATCAAGAAAATGATCCAGCAGCAGCAACAGTTTTCTTCTGTTATGTCAGGTCACTGTGATCTGGAACTAGTTCAACAGCACCTACCAACATATAACCATACGTCCATGATTAGACTAAGAACTTAATTGTCATTACCTCATTAAAAATCATCAGAGGAAACTGAGCCTCATCAGCCTGATATTCAACTTGACCAAATTCAAACAGTAAAATAAATGACTGGAACAAAAGCCTTAGTCAGTGAAAGTTCAGAACAAGATCCCTTAATCATGACTTTCTCCAGAAAAAAGAAGCTCAGAAACGTGTTGAAATGTGGACTATGTATTTTACATAGGTGCAGAAAAGCCAATCAATCCTAGAAAGTAAATAAAAATGTGAGTCTTTATTACAAGGCTAAGATTGAAAAATTGAAATGAAAAATGAAGTAGCTGAATTCCAGGGATGTTGGGGTCTTAAAAGGCAGTATTTCAGTCACAACCCTTGGATAGGAAATGCTTAAAAGGCTAAATGTTCAGAATAAAAATTAACAGGAAAGAAAAATAGAATCATCTCGTGTAATCCAAAGAATGTAAATTTTAAGATACAATATCAGAGGAGGAAAGTGTATTCAGCTTAAAAATGTAATGAGCACTTAGTCTACAGAAGGCTATGGAAGACAATGAAAACCCAGAATCCATTTACAGAGACACCACAGGAAGTAAGCCTCCATGGAATTCCCTCAGACCACTGACCAGGGAGGTGAAAAGTCCAGCACTCAGAAAGAGTACTTCAGAAATGCAGATATAAGAATCAAACCAAACTCACTGCCATTGAGTTGATGCTGACGCACAGCGATCTCATAGGACAGGGTAGAACTGCCCCTGTGAATTTACAAGATTGTAACTTTTTACGGGAGTAGAAAGCACTACCTTTCTCCCAAGGATTGACTGGTGGTTTCAAACTGCGGAACTTGTGGTTATCAACCCAACTTGTAACCACTAGGGTTCCCCAGTGCAGAGGAAGTTAGGTCAATATTTAACTGTTACCATTACTTTTCCCTTTTAACCCATTCTAATTTGTTCTATTTTTCATGACTATTTTCTGCTTTCTTTTGGATTTGGGGGAGAGAGAGGTGTAATCGCAGCCTGTGTGATCTTCAGGTGTCAAAGGGATCAGCTGTCAAGCATCAAAAAACAAACTAAAAAGCTTGTGATTGTGCACTCACCTTCTCAATAAGATTGCGGAAGACAAATAGGTGCTTAAGCAAAAGTAGTGAAGAAATCTGATGGTGCCCAGCTATCAAAAGATAGAGCATCTGTCTGGGAACCTTAAAGGTAAACAAGTGGTCATCTAGCTGAGAAGCAACAACGCCCACATGAAAAAAGCAGACCATCCTGTGTGATCATGAGGTGTTGAATGGACCAGATATCAGGCATCAAGGAACAAAAAATCATATCATTGTGAATGAGGGGGAGTGCAGATTGGAGACCCAAAGCCCATCCGTAGGCAACTGGATGTTCTCTTACAGAAGGGTTGTGGGGAGGAGATGAGCCAGTCAGGGAACAGTGGAGCACCAATGAAACATACATCATTCCTCTAGTTCTTAAATGCTTCCTCCCCCCACCCCCCACTATCATGATCCCAATTCTATCTTATAAATCTAGCTAGATCTGAGAATGTACAATGGTACAGATAGGAAATGGAAATACACAGAATTCGGGATAGATGATCCCTTTAGGACCAGTGGTGAGAGTAGTGATACTGGGAAGGTGGAGGGAAGGTGTGGTAGAAAGGGGGAGCCAATTACAATGATCTACTTATAAGCTCCTCCCTGGGGAAAGGCAACAGAATAGTGTGTGCAGGGAGACATCAGACAATATAAGACAAAATAATTTTTTAAAATAATACTAATTTATTGGGGGAACCAATTACAATGATCTCCATATAAGCTCCTCCCTAGGGTACAGACAACAGGAAAGTGTGTGAAGGAAGACATCAGACAGTATAAGACAAAATAATTTTAAAATAATAATTTATAAATGATCAAGGGCTCATGAGGGAGGGGGGAAGAAGGGGCAGAATGAGAAGCTGATACCAAGGGCTCAAATAGAAAGAAAAGGTTTTGAGAATGTTGATGTCAACAAAAGTACAAGTGTGCTTGATACAATGGCTATATGTATGAATTGTGATAAGAGCTGTACAAGTCCCCCCAAAAATGATTTTTAAAGGTGTTATTAATGTCATTAAATAAATTTCATAGAAAGTGTTAAATGAGAACCAAATTTACTCTGTAAACTTTCACAGGAAACACAATAAATTTTTATTTAAAAAAAAAAGAATTGAGGGAAAACCCACTGGAAAAAGTTGTGACTTGGCATTGCCTGGGAAGTAATGAGACTCTTCACACAAAGGTCACTCAGCCACCAGGTTTAAGAGCACCAAACAAGCCAAAGACCATTCTGTAGGCATCTGGATTCAGAACTGGTCGAAAGGAAAAGAGAATGAGTGAGAGTGAAGGGGCTCTCTATTAATGTCCCCAACTCCATTCTGGATAAGCAATGAACATCATCTCAAAGTCATGCAAAAACTCTAATCCACTAGGTTGCTGCCCCCAAATGCCTTTCAGATAGAAATTTGTAATTCTAAACCAACCCAGACCCTGGAGATCCTTATAGAAACCTACTTAAAGTGCTGTCAGAAATAGACAAGCACATCCAATGGGATCCACCTCATTTGCACCCATAAACTTTCCATTTAGTCCTTTCAAAACATACGCACCTGCACATTGATGAAATGTCAAGAAAGGAGCCCTCAGATTTATTCTCGGGGGAATCCAGGTGAAATCTCCTCTGTGTGTCATGGAGAGCTATGATCTAACTCCTCTTACTGCCTCCCACCCCCGCTCTGAGCCATGACATGGGAACCCAAATCTTGAAATTAGTCACTCTAGCTTCCAGAATGAAGGCAGGATGCCATACAGTCCTGCTCTGAAATCTAGTTTCTTGTAAGAGAATACCCCCGAAAACTTCACGAGAGTCCTGATTTAAGATCAGAGAGTAATCACTCTGAAACTCTGAGCACCACATATATGTGTAGTGTAGGTGGATGTACAGTCAAACTGAAAAAAGGAACTCCTTGTCTCCACACTGTACCAAAAATATGCATCGTCAGTTCATCTGAAAACTCCTCTTGGGAGGATAATGCTGATGCAAAAAAGAACCAACCACAGCCTGCCCACTTCCTTATAGTGGAAAATGTGGAGACCCTTCAGCTCGGTTATGCTAGGAAGAATGAGGGAGGGAGGATAAGGCATAGGAGCCACCCCTAACATGATAAAAATCGGGGGGGGGGCAGGGGGGTGCTGAGCTTGCTATGAACTTTTTCCATTCACATCAAAAAAAAAAAAACAACTTCAAAGTCTGCTCAAAGTTTATGGATTTCAAATTTATCAGTCCATGATTCTCCAGGGTTTGCCAGAGTCACTGAGGCAGAAAACCTCAGGAAGTCCAACCTTCGCTCTTACAATGGTGTGTGATTGTTGTTGGGGAGGGGCATTCTCTGCAAAGATTTGACTTTTTTGCTAATTCATTTTCTTTCTAACTTGGCAGGTCACCTTAACTTGGAAGCTGAGTGCTCTGCTGGTGAAAAAATATGCTTGCAAGAGGTTGGGCCAATGCTCTGTGAATTTGATACTTGGCTGGGGGTAACATGCTTTGACCCACCAGGTCAGATAAGCTTAGAAAACCTTAGAGCCATGCCAATATGGACCCAGTCACCAGACCCACTTACAAGTCACCCAACCCACAGCCCAATCACCCATCCTTCTCTGTCCCTTGGAGCAAGAACTTGACAAGGCAGCAGAGTTGCTAAGAAAGAGGCTAAAGGAATATTAAAAAAAATGGCAATAGAAATAACATTTCTCACAGCTTTAGTCACACTTGTGCAAGATTTTCAGACACATACCCCCAATTCTGTGCATCCTTATCATTGCAGCCTTCTCCACAACCACCGGATAAGACCCTTATTGAAAAAAATGTTTATGTGATGCCCACTATCTGAAACCAAGGTCCTTGGAGGGACATACATCTACATTGTTTGGTACACAAGATGATTCTATGCAAAAAATAAGGATGATTCTTACTTTGAAGATTATGGCTGTTGGTATGAACACACATCTACTAAGTGAAAAAGAAAATGAATCCATTTTTTTAAATTTCAATAAATAACACAGGTGGTGCATGCAGTTAGAAGGCAAGGTTGAGTCAATTCCAACTCGTGGCCCCCTGTGCACAACAGAATGAGGCCTCATCCAGACCTAGGCCAGCCTCACAATTGCTGCTATGTTCCAGCCCCTTGTTGCAGTCACCATCTCCACCCATCTCTTTGAAGTTCTTCTCTTTTTTGCCAACCCTCTGCACTACCAAGCATGATGTCCATTTCCAGGGAGTAGGCCCTGCTGATAATATGCCCAAAGCACTGGAGACAAGGTCTCACCATCCTCACATTTAAAGAGCATCTGAATGATATGATTATACACCTCAAGGCCCCCAAGGACTGGACAAGGAAAGTGTTGGAAATAATCAAGAGATTCAGCAACATGACAGAGTACAAGATCAATGTATAAAAATCCATCATATTCCTATATACAACAGGCAGAGGACACTGAAAAGGAAATGAAGAAAACAATGCCATTTACATTAGCCCCGCCCCCCAAAAAAAGATTAAATCACGGAAAAAAACTAACCAGAGAAACAAAAGATTTTCCTAAAGAAAACTGTAAAACACTGCTACATGATACCAAAAAAAGGCCTCCACAATTGGAAGTTCTTAGATAAACTTAACATTGTAAAAATAACAGTCCGATCCACATCCACCTGTAATTATACTGCAATTCTGATCCAAATCCCACCACCGTTTTATTATAGAAATGGAAAAACTTATCACCAACTTTACATTGAAAAGGGCCCAGGATAGGCCAAACATTACTTAAGAACAAAGTAGAAGGCTTCTCACTTCCCAACCTCAAAATCTGCTGCACAGCCACCATCATTAAACCATCCAGGGACTGACAGATTTGTAAACCAGTGGAACAGAATAACAAACCCAGAAATAAAGTTATCTGCAGACCACTGGATTTTTTTTGTTTGTTTGATCATTTGTTTTTACATAGAGCCAAAATATATTAGATAGGGAAAAGATAACCCCTTCATAAATGGCACTGGCAAAATTGGATTTTCATTTGCAGAAGGATGAAATGACATACCTCACTGCATGCATGAAAATGAACTAAAAATGGATTAAAGACTCAGATGTAAACTGTAAAACTTTAAAGATCATCAGTGAAAAAATAGGGGAAAAACTTAAAGGCCCCAAGACATGTCATAACCACACTATCAAATATCATGAAAAATGCACACAGTAGAAGACAAAAGAGATGACTGAGCCTCTAAAAACTGGCCACTTACCTGCGTCAAAAGGCTTCTTCAAAAGAGTACAAAGTAAACCCATAGATAGGGATGCAGGAAAGGGGCCATAATAAATCAGACAAAGAACTAATATCTAAAATCTATAGCAAAATTCAGCACCTCAACAAAAGAAGTGATGAGTAATCAACTTTAAAAATGAGTAGAGGGCATGAACAGACAGTTCCCAAAGAAGAAACCAGGTGGCTAACAAGTATACAAAGAAATGCTTAAAATAACTCACCAACTGAGAGACACAAATCAAAAGAATGATGAGATATCATCTCACATCAGCATTGATAGCAAATATCCAAGTTCAGAAAATATCAAAAATTAGAAAGGGAATGGAGAAATTGGAATCTTCAAATACTGTTGGTGGGACCGTAAAGCTGTAAAGTTGTACAACCCTGAGGATGCTTTCTCAAAAACCTAGAAATAGAACTACTGCTTCAATAATCCCTCTACGTGGGATAGACCCTACAGAAATAAGAAACAAATATGAGCAGATGACTGCACATCCACATTCATGGCAATACATGTCTCCACACACCTCAAAGTGAAGAATTTTCAGACACAGAGGACTCTAGTTTATGTTGGGAATCAAATCCACAACATACCCCAGCTCTTGAGTGGATGACTGGAAAGATGGGGTATATTAAATCTGGACATTTCTTCTGATGTTCTGATGAAGTTGTTTTTGAACTAGCTTTATCCAAATTGTACTCTGATGTTTGATAACTATCTGATATTGCTTGATAATTTCTACATTCAGATGGGTGACACTTTCTTTGGAATGGTGTCTGTCTTCTAAATTTCATGGCACTGATGAATGATCACTTCCAGCACTGCATGAATTCGATGGGCCTTGTTTTTCATCAACACCTTCAATGCACCTTCAATACTCTCAGTTTTTGATCATATACTACCCCTTGAAATGGTTGAATGATGATAGGAGAACTAAGGTATAAATTTTCTAAGGCGACACATCTGGAAGTGGTTTAAACTTGGTGGCAATAAGTAATTAAAATGGGGAAAATAATGCCTTAAAAATAGGTGGTCCTTACTTCCTGCCACGGTGTTCACACATCTCCATCACCTAGACTCGAGCTATGTTTCCGGTCTTAAATTCCCTGACATCAATCTCCACCTCAAAGAGAATGGTTCAGGTATGGTAGACTCACGTTGCTTCTGTACACATACTCTGTTCTTTTCTGCTTTTGGCTCTTCTTGACACATGGACCACCCTCTTTCTCCAGCCTCACCCGCTGAAACTCAATCTCTTTTTAACACCATTTCCTTTATTCTGTTCTCCCCAATTTCCTTCATCAAAAGTTAAATCCCCCAAAAAACATTTTGTCTAGACTTAGAACCATTCAATATTTGGCATTCAACAAATAGCTATTGAGCATCTATCATATGGAGACACTGTGAAATAGGCGTTCCTCTGTAGGGAAAGGGACAGGTGAGATATCCCAGCATCATGATACTTAGCTTCTAATAAAGTGAGATGACAGTGCATTTCATATTCTCCCATGCGGGGTCACTTTGGGGTACCACTTTCTCAGTAATTGTGGTTAACCTGGCTTGAAAGTGTCTTACGCAATCACATCCCCATATCCTAGCTGAGCCCATCAGCAGCATGTTCAGATTTGCTTGATTAATCCAATCAGATGGCATTTCTCAGAGTCAGGGCCTCAAAGTTAGAGCCCTAGTATCCAGGAATGGTGTCATACACAGCAGCAATCTGTGTATTGATAGGGCTTGAGAAACTTCTTTATCTGGGTCTTTCATTAGGCCCTCACAAGGCCCTTGGGACAAGTGATGCAGAGAAGATGGTTGATATCCAGGCCCCATTAGGCTTAGTGTCTTCGCCAAGGTCATGCAGCTCACACATGGTAGAGCAAAGAGCCAGCTCATGATTCCCCCAATGGCTGCTACCTTCACGTGTCTCCACACACCCCAATACACTCTGTGTATTCTCGGACACAGAGGGCTCTAGTTTCTGTTGGGAATCAAATCCGCAACAGATCTCGGCTCTTGAGCGATGACTGGAAAGATGGGGACAGTTAGAAGCAGGGCCAGCAGCGTGAGGAACTTAGATGTGGTTCTTGGGAAAACATGCAGAGTTGCTTCTGCCTATCTCTCTCATTTTCCTTCTTTTTCATTGGAGCCCCTTTCTAGGACGGCTGCCCACCGCAGCACAGAGATGTCACGTGGAAGGTCCAACTTATCCTGGTCTGCTTGGACTTCCCCAAGTTTAGTCCTGAAGACCCCTCATGCAGGGAAGCCTCTCAGTTCCCAGCAAGTCAGAAAAGTTGGTTTCTCTAGCTGCGTGCCACACAGACCAGTGATCTTTTTCAGTCCTCTCCAGTAATTGTGTGTCCTTGAGCAGTGACTTAGAAGTCTCCAAGTCCCACAACCCCTGACCTCCAACCCTGACTGCTGTGAAGATGAGAGAGAGAATGAGCTGCATGTGTAGAGAGGTAACAAGTACACCGCAAGTAGCTCTGTTATTCATATCTTCAGAGACCGTGTTGATCACAGTGTGCAGAGAGGAGTTGACGTCTATCAACGAACCTGTGAGCTGGACAATGCAGCTCAGCAGCTACCTCTGTTTTGAAAAACAACTTGCCAAGGACCATGTGGACACATCAGGCCCCTCAGGATGGGCCTTGCTTGGCACATGGCTGTAAGTCAAAGTTCAAATCCACTTATGGGGGTAGGGGCTGCCTTGGTGTTTCTTAAGCATGTGTGGTGTGCCAGGTGCCGGGCCAATTTTTTTGCATGCAATTCCCTATTTAGTCCTCACATTGTCTCCCTGAGGTACTGTTATCACCCCCCATTTTCAGGGGGAGGAAACTGAGGTTGAGTGACTTGTCATCAGTGAGGACCGATGCAAACCAGATCTACCCAAACGCAGATTCTCTCTACTCTTAACCACCATCTATATCAGGCTGAGGAAACATCCTTCCTGCGCCTGAACTGAAGCTGACAGCTTCTCTCCCTGCATATCGAAAGAAATTGGCATTTTGCTAGGCACCGGGCAATCTGATAAGTCCCAGAGAAAAGGAGAATTAGAAGGCGAGCCCTTGCTTGCCCTAAAACCTTGCTCATTTCCCAGAACCCTGACTAAAGAGTTACACAATCTAATTGCATTGTGTTCCAGCTCCAGAATGAGGAGAAAACACTGAACTAATGCAAGCCAATGAACCATGGTGGTTTGGACAGATTTTTTTTTTGGTCAGTATCCCCCAGTCTAATATTCCTAATGAATTCCAGTAGGCTGCCCATCAGAGAGGAAGGAGGATCTGATTTGGAAACAGATTGGGGGTTTTATACCAACTTTACCACCTTGGAAAACTGGAGGTTCAGCTCTCCTCTCTGTCGGATAGGCAGAAAGTGTGTATTCCTGTGCCCCTAACTCTTCACCTTCACCTCTGCCACCATCACTGCCACTTGTCCAGTGTGTAAAGTCTCCTAAACACTGTACATCTTTGCATTAAACCCCCTCCCAAGGTCTTGGATGTAGCAGCTATTTTTAGCTCCATTTTACAGATTACAAAATTGAGGCTTAGAGAAGTTAAGATATTTGTCTAAGGTCAGAGAATTTTTTGAAGGGCCAGATCTGAGACCCAGACAATCTCACCCCACAACTGCTAGTAATCCTGACAACTGTCTCTGGTCACCTCTCCGGTACCACCACCCAACTAGGGACCACCTGTGAATGTGTCAGGCTCACCGGCCACCTTCTGGGGCTATCCTTTATTCCACTGTCTCAGTCCATGACTCTTGGCAGTGCCCGAAAGGAAGAGGGGGCTGGTGGTGGGAACATCCTCTCATGGGTGCACCTCCTCTTTCTCTAACTGCATTTTCTTCCAAGTGATATCTGGAGACTCACGGGGTCTGGATAGGAGCAAGTGACCCTGTGGGTGACTCAGGAACACTGAAGAACCAAGGGCAGAGCATGGAGTGCAAACAAAGCCAGGTAGCAGCATGTGGTGAAGATAATGACAGACAGAAGAGACAATGCGAAGGCCAAAGACTGCTTAATATAGATTGTAAGACATCGCAGCCTCAAAGACTTTGAGACTCAACCATACCACTAAAGTCAACCAACTAGAGTCAACCCAGGCAAGCATACAAACAAACAACGCACCCTCTCCCATCTCACCTGTCTCCCTCTGCATGCTCCTTCGGCCTTTCCTCCCACTATAAATCCATGTGCCTCTGTCTCCCTACGTGGTCCCTACAGGCCTAATGTTCTCAGAAAGAGTAGGAGGAGGCTGGAAGGTTGGAAGACCCATAAACCAAAACCAAGCTCCCTGCCACTGAGTCTCTGCTGACTTTCAGTGACCTGATGGGACAGAGTAGAACTGCCCCCTGTGAGTTTCTTAGACTAACTCATTACAGGAGTAGAAAGCCTTGTCTCTCTCCTGTTTAACTGCATGCACCACTTGGAGACTACTAGGTTTTATGATGCCCTTGTGTTTCAGAATTCAGAGGATGTAAGACACCCTCTCTTCATCCCTACTGCCCTAAACCTCCCCTTTCTGAGAATACTCACTCTCTCACCTGCAAGGAATACCAGGAGGTCACGGGTTCGTTCTATGGAAATGCTATTTGGTTACCTAGTGCTTTGCATTCTGTAGCACCCAGGACCTGGCTGTGACCACAACACAGTAACCAGCCACAGCTTGGCAACGACAAAACCAGACCTTTTAAAAACAGAGCACCGCTTTCCCTTTCTTCCTACCAGCCCTCCAAACACCACTGAGATGCAGCATGTCAGAGCATCCTCCAATAACAAAAATAATAAAAGGCGTTGCTCTTTTGCTTCTAGATTTTTTGTTTAGAAATGCAGATCTTCCATTTAGCCTTCCTAGGTGAACTTTCCAAATACCCCATGGCTTGATTCCTCCCCGTTTTCTGGGTAATCCTTTTTTCAAGAGGATCTTTGCCTACCGCTATGAAGCCGGCTCCTCAGCCAGAGGAGCAGTGGAGTAGAAGGGGTGTCGGAGCTGTAAGGCAAGGGGAAGGAAGAAGACAAGCAGCTTCGTAGTTATAAACGCCCCAACAGAGCCGGTAACAGTGAGGATTGGCTTGGGTGTGTAGGAATGTGTATTTGTACAATCTTTATGGAGGGCAATTAGGCAGTAGCTATCAAAATCTGAACCGTTCATGTCCTTTAACTCAACAACTCCATTTCTGGTGCCCACCCCCACCCCTGCAGACTTAGGTACAAAAGACCACAAGAATACATGATTACACATAAAAATAACGTAAGTATCCATTACTAGAAGAGTGCTTCCAGTATGGTCTATATAGACACCATAAAATAACAATCAAAGATCATGAGAAAATGGATTATTGCACATGCAGTTAGGTTAAAATTTAACACCTTATTGTTTGATCTCCCTTTCAGCCCATGTCTAATTTGTTCCAGTTTTTTCATATTTTCTGCTTTTTTTTAATGGAGTTTTTTTATGTTTTACTTTGTTATTTGGGTTGTTGGGTTTTTTTTGCTTTGCTTTGCTTTCTTGTGTTTTTCTGTATGTGAAATCCAGGACAGGTAAATCTATAGAGACAGTCAGTGGATTAATGGATCAAGCAGCCCTGATGGCCTCGTGGTTATGTGTTTGAAACTACCAGTACCTAGATGAAAGAAAGGTGGGGTTTCTACTCTCAAAAAGAGTTATAGTCTCAGAAACTCACAGACCTCATTTTTTTTTCCTGTTCTAGAGGGTCATTATGAGTCAGAATCAACTTGATGGCAGTGAGTTTGTTGTTATTTTTGTTGTTGCTACTTTGTTTCAGGGATATGACATGGGAGATTGGTGAGGGGAATGGGAACTAATAACAATGAGTACAAGAAAGAAGAAAATGTTCTAAAATTGATAGTGTGATGATTGTGCAACTCTCTTATTTAAAATCATTTTATTGGGGACTTATATAACGCTTACCACAATCCATACATACATTCATTGTGTCAAGCACGTTTGTATATTTGTTGCCATCATCATTTTCAAAGCATTTTCTTTCTGCTTGAGCCCCTCCATCTTGGTATCAGTCCTCATTTCTTTCCCTCCTTCTCCCACCCTCCCTCCCTCATTAACTCTTGATAATTTATAAATTATTATTTTTTCATGTTTTACACCGGTCAATGTATTCCTTCACCCACTCTTCTGTTGTTCCGATCCCCTGGGAGAGGGTTATATGAAGATCATTGTGATCAGTCCCCCCTTTCTTTCCCCACATTGCCCTCCCCCTTCTGGTATTGCTACTCTCATTATTGGTCCTGAGGAGTTTATCTGTCCTGGCTTCCCTGTATTTCTAACTCTTATCTGTAGCCATGGATTGTACAGCTCTTACTGTGGTTGAACTACTGAATTTGGATGATATGTGATGCATGAGCCATTAAAACAGTTTCAAAATTATAATAAAAGATGAAGTTAGAAGTCAAGATGTTCATGCATTATGTGAAAAGACAAACTAAAGAACAGGGTGTGAATATGAATGCAATCATTTTTGTTAAAAATAAATGTATTTATAATGTCTGAGAGACTATATAAGAAAACATTAAGAGTAGATGCTGAAAGCAGGAGGGATGTCCAACTTTTGTTTGCTTTGATTTTGTAGCACTCACCTACGTAGCTGCAGCTCTACAACAAAATCATCACGACATACCACCTTCCCATTACACACAATGCTATCTTGTCATTGTCGTTAGTTGCCCATGAGTGGATTTGGGCATGTGATGACTCTAAGATATGGTCTTTTTTTATTTTAATAAATCATTTTATTGGGGGCTCTTACAGCTCTGATAACCATCCAAAAATCCATTGTATCAAGCACATTTGTACATATGTTGCCATCATCCTTTTCAAAACATTTCTTTCCACTTGAGCCCGTGATATCAGCTCCTCATTTTTCCTCCCTCTCCCACTCTCCCTCCCTCATGAACCCTTGATAAATTACAAGCTGCACTTATTCTCATATCCTACCCCATCCACTGTCTCCCTTCACCCTCATTCTGCCAGTGTTGTGTTTTTATTTTTTTAAGTACATTCAATTTCTCTAGTAAATGAGTCATTTTGAAAAAGGACCTAAAAGGCTAAAATGCTAGGGGATAAGTGGACATGTCAAATTGCTGGGTGATGTGACATATGACTCTGTTGCTGACAAATCACTTCCAGCCAATAAGGACCCTATAAGACGAAGAAGAACTTCCCCCAGGGGGTTTCCCAGGTTGTCATCCTTACAGAAGCAGAATGCCTCCTCTCTCTCCCTTAGAGTAGCAGGTAGGTTGAGTCACCAGCCAAGGCATTCACCACTGCATCACCAGGCTTCCTTGATGTTTGGGAGACTGGAGTAACCACTGCCATAATGAACTTGCCTTTGAACGTCCAAGAGCACAGCTGCATCGAAATCACCCAGAAATCACTCTCATAATGCCTCCCTCCTAGGCAGTTTAAGGAGCTAAATCTGAATGGCCCACAGTTTACTGCGAACTGCTTTCACCAACACTGCACTCATCAACTTCCTCCTTCCACCCGCCTCCAGCCACCACAGGACTCAAACCAGAGAGTTCCTTAGAAAGGCCAGGAGACCTAAGCCTACTGCCACACAGGAAACACCCTGCCAATGATTTATCACCCCTTATCTCCATCTCCACACTTTCACTGAGGGCAAAGTTCATCACAGGAAGCTCCTTCAAAGTTAATTACCCTTCATTCTCAGAAGCCAACCTGCTCCTGCTATCGCTGAGCAAGGATGCCAGCCAGCTTGGTTTTAGTTTCTCCCTAAGTCAGCAGGTCTCCAACAGGCTTAGGAACAGAGGCACCTGGGAACTTTTGCTAAAAGACTGCACCCATGCCCCACCATCGACTTGAGGAAGACAGTCTCACACACACACACACACACACACACACACACACACACACAGTCATGTAGTCTATTCTGACTCAGAGAGAAAGCCCTGTGGGTTTCTGAGACTCTAACTCTTTACAAAGCAGATAGCTTCCTCTCTCTCTCTCTCTCTCTCTCTCTCTCTCTCTCTCTCTCTCTCTCTCTTCAGGAGTGTTTGTTGGTTTCCAACTGCTCACCCTGCTGTTACCAGCCCAAGACATCACCCACAAGGCTCCCGTGGGTCCTTTTCTTTAAACACAACCCCGAGAAATAGTCCTTGGTTCTCCTAGGAGAATGCTGTCAGCCCCGACTCACGGCGAGACAGGAGGGCCTTCATGGAGCATGGAGTCGCTGACTGTATGATCAGCAATCAGAAAGCACCAGAGGCTCCTTGAGAGGAAGCTGAGGTTGTCCAACTCGGGAAAGATTGAGGGTCTCCAAAACCCACAGGGGCAGCTATGCCCTGACCTGAAGGGTCACTAGGGGGTTGGTATCAACTCAATAGCAGTGAGCTTGAGCTGCAAGAGATTGCTGTGGAAACAAATGTCCTTGGTTGTCAACCTCTTCTTAACAGCTCTTGCTGTTACGAGCTGCTGTCAATCCCAATGCACGGTCACGCTGTGTACAACCGAACAAAACCAAAATGTGACCTATTCCTGGACCGCCCTCCCCATGGAGGGTGAAGGCTTGTGACCCTTGTGGTCTCAGCCGGGCGTTTTCAGTACCTGTCAACCCCTGCGGCTCATCTCTCCGAGGTCATTGGACAATTGGATATGAGTGGTGGCATGCTCCGCAGTCTCGTTTAGCCAGTGAAAAACTCACAATCAACTGACCAGGGCAGAGACTTGTAGTGGTTGAGGAGAACTGGGCTCCTCCATAGGGTATTCAATGGTTGAGTTTTTTAGAAGTCAGTCTCAGACCTTTCTTCCACGGTGCCCTGGGCCTGGGTGGACTGGAACTTTCATCCTTTTGATTAGCAGTCTGGGTTAACCCCCCCCCCCCCACACACACACACACATACACCACGGACCCATCCCCTATCCTAGAATCCTGCTTTTCATCATTTGCACATTCTGAGTTCAACCCTGGAAGAATAAAGTGAAAACCTATTGCAAGAATTGGCTCACGCATTTCTTTATATACTCTCTCAGTGGGGATTGCCATGCTGCAGGGTACACCCCCCCCCCCAAGCTGAGGATGGCCTGCACCATGAGGTCCTGGGAATCCTCCAGCTCTCCTTCCTGGTGATACAGAAGTGAACATGGGGCCTTTGGAAAGCAAAACAACACAGCCTCAATCTCGGAGGCAGCATTAGCAGTTGGTTCCAAGAGCCCTTGCTATTAGCGCCTCACCCCATTCCACACTGCCCACAGGAAGGGCACAGCCCAAAGTTCTATGAGGACATTTGTCTCATTGCCTGAATCAATTGCCTGGCACAATGTCTGGAGCTCAGCAATTACCCACTGGTGGAATAGCTGAACAATTTGGGAGCCAAACCTACTACCAGTAGTAGGCCAGGGTACTGTCCTGAGGGCCATGCTTCTCAACATCTCATGTGCACACAACTCACTTGAGGATCTGGTTAAAATGTAGATTCTCTTTCAAGACTTTTGTGAATTGGCTTGGGGGTCTGCATCTCTAGCAGGCATTCAGGGTGTGCTAGTCCACAGACCATAATAGTGCACCTGGGTATTACACACTGGAGACAGACTGCGTAGATGAGAAGCCCAGCTCTACTATTTAGACATGCACTAGTGGACAATTTCCTTAAAAATCCCTGCACTTTGGCTTACTTGCTTTGGGTCAGGTGCACCTTAATCTTTAAACTGACATCATTACATTTTAGCACCTGAAAAAGATCGTTTGCCACAGACTGACATTTTTTTTATTTCTCACCTGCTGCTTCCATGGGTTAATGCACACAGCGGCTAACCCAATGGCTGAAGTCCCCAGTCTATCAAGAGGCACCTCAGAAGAAAGATCTGGTGATCTACTTCTGAGCAACCAGCCATTGAAAGCCTCCTGGAACATAGTTCTGCTTGGCATACATAGGGTCCTCATGACTGAAGACTGAGTCATCACCAACTGGTGCTGACAGGGGTCATAAGAGTGCCAGCTCTCCCTCGGTCATGGTGACGTTTCAGTGAGCTAATAGGTTTTAAGCATTTTGCCCACCACCTGGAACATATTGTTGTTGTCACTGTTGTTCCGTGCCATCGAGTTGGTTCTGACTCACTGTGACCCTGTGTGCAACAGACCAAACCACAGCTTGGTCTTGCATCACTTTACAATCATGGCAATAGTTGCGCACTGTGTCACTCGACCGTATTGAGGGCATTCCTCTTTCTTTCACTCACTCTGTGTTTAATCAAATATGATGTCCTTCTCTGGGAGCTAGACCTTCCTGATACCTTAGCCAAAGTAAAATGAAGTTTTTCCGTCCTCACTTCTAAGGAAATACCGTACTTTTCAGACCATACGTGAACTAAATAGTTCTAGTATACTAAAATGCTCTGGGATATCACACCTTTGGATCAGAAGATGCACCCTTATTTTTCTCCCCACTTTTGAGAGGGGAAAGCTGTGTCTTATGATCTGAAAAAACACGGTACTTCTTCCAAGAGTGGTTTGTTTATTCTAGAAGTCCTTGGTATATTCAGTGGTTGGTTGTTGTTTTTTGCTTCCATTATCGTAATTTTGCTTATGGGTCCTGTTGTATTTTCTGTGTGTTGAGGTGTAATCCATACTGAGGACCGTAGTCTGATCTTCATCAGGAAGTGCTTCAAGTCCTCTATCCTTTCAGCAGGCAAGGCTATTTCCTCTGGATCTGGCACGTTGTTCATGATCCTGCCTTCAATCCTGCCTCTGTGTTTGTCTTCATTTGGTCCAGTTTCTCAGATTCTTTCCTCAGCACACAGATCAAATGAGTAAGGAGAAGTATGCAAAGATGACATATACCTTTCTTGATTTTAAACCACACAGTAGCCCCTTGTTCTGTCAGAATATTTGCCTCTTAGTTTATGCATAGGTTCCAGATTAGCATTTTAAGAGTTCTGGCATCTCAATTTTTCACATATTATCCTTAATTTGACACCATCCACATAGTTAAATGCAGTGTTCTTCAATAATTTCTGCATTGTGTTGGATCATCTTTCTTTGAAGTAAGCACAACTGCGGATCTCTCCCAGGTGGTTGGCTTACCCTGCAATTTTTTTTGGTGTAGATGAGTAAGAATTACCAGCATTGCGTCCAGTTATTGACACTTCTCAATTGATTTTTCATCAATACTTTGGAGATTGCTTTTCATCCATGCCTTTAGAGCCATTCCGTTTTCTTCCTTCAACACCATCGATTCTTAATCTTATGCTACTTCCTGGAATACCTATTCTTTATGGTATAGTAATTGTGTATTCCTTTCATCTTCTTTTGATGCGTTTTGCATTGCTCAATATTTTCCTCCTATGCCAAAGCCAAATCAAACTCACTTCTATGGAGTCGATTCCGACTCATAGTGACCCTGCAATTCAATGTTTCCACTCAAGGCTTCAATTTTACTTTTGAGGTTCTCCACTTAAGGAATGCTGAAATGTTATTCCCTTTCAGTTTCCAAATTTCATGTCTTTACACATTTAGCTATAATACTTTCTTTTCTCAAAGAACCCTTTGAAAATTTCCATTCAGTCATTTTACTTCATCACTCTTCCATTCACTCTAGCTATTGTAATTTCAAGAGCATGCTGCAAAGTCTCTTCTGACATCCACTCTGGTCTTTTCTCTTTTTAATTGGCATACTTGATCTCACCCCACAACTAATTTGATTCACTGAGGGCTCACTGTTCTTGACCCTCATTCTACACACTTCCCCCCAGCATCCCACTAGTCTTGCTTCACTCCACAGCCCCTTCAGATGGCTCCCGACACCAGAGAGGAGGGAGGATTAATTCTGCCTTGCCACAGTCGGAGTAGCCTAAGGTGTCTATCCTGATCCCCACCTCCTGGCTGTCGTGCAGCTGTGAACTGAAGAGATAAAAATTCGCTAGCAGGCAGATGGTAGCAAGGTTCCCTCTCCCAACAATTCAGATCCAGCTGGCAGTTGTTGGAATTTGTTGCTCCTCACAGCCACTCCAACCTTTCAGGAGGTAGAGAATCTTTATCTCCAAGATCCGAAAGAGCCAGGAGGTAATAAAGATGGATGAGGTAACTTTACCTAACCTGCTGATATCATCACACTCAGGATAGATATGCTTATCAGGAAGACGTAACGTTAGAAGCCCTGTGGGGGTATCAGGTGAGCAAGATCTTAAGGAAAACTGAGGAAAAACTGTGAACATCCAAGTACCTTCAGTTGATTCCTTTTCCTCTATTTCTCCTTGACTCTCCTCCCTCCCTCCTGGTGAGCCTGCCCTCCAGTCTGTTCCTCCCTCCCACCATCCATGGAAGTCTACACTTGGGCCTCTTCTAGAACTTTTTAGGGGAGTTCTGGTGTGATGGTGTATTAACGCTTTGGGCTGCCGATCACAAGTGCGACGGTTCAAACCCGCCAGTCCCTCGGAGGGAGAGCGAAGAGGTTTTCTACTCCCTTGGGAGTGGAAGTTTACAGAAATATACAGGGCCAGTTCTGCCCTCTGCCACGGAGTCCCTCTGAGTCCACACTGACTCAAAGGCAGCGAGTTTCCTTTGTTCTGAAGATTTTTTAGACATTGACCATGGAGAAAAGGGCCATTCATTGCAAAGGAAAGCAATGCAGTGTTCAGAGCAGACTGACCTGAGCGGGGACCTTCGGTACTTACCAGTTGTGTACCCTTGGAAACCCACCAAGTTGCGCATCTGTAGAGCAGGGTGAATACCTCCCAGCTGGTGGTTGTGGAATTAGAAATAGCACTCAGGGCGCTCTTTGACAGTGCAAGCACAAAAGTCACCAGTTCTAGCCCTTGCAGGGCACCGTGGAAGAAAGGCCACGTGATCCACTTGTGAAAGGCCAGCTATCGACAAAGCTCTGGAGGCCAGCTCTCCTCTGATCCACATGGGATCATCATGAGTCAGAATCCACTCAAGGGCATGTGGTTTGGGAATCTTTTGGGGGGGATGACAAAAAGTTACTATAAAAATGTCTGGCTCTGGCAGCCCTCAGTGAATTAAATGATCACAGACGTCATAAGGACAGCCTCTGGAGCTCCAAGGTGGGGCTGACTAGTTCTACCTTTGAACTCACAGCTGTCTGTTTCCCTACCATTTTAGCATGTAGATATTACCAGAAGGCATCCGTTCGTTTCTATTTCTCCTGGCCACCTGCCCTGCTTCCCACTAGGAGCTCAGGAAGGGCAGGAACCCGGTCCTGGTTCTCCTTCTCCAGAGTTAGAGGGTGCACAACTAGGATGGACTGAATCCCAGCCCCTGACCTAGCAATAAAAATACATTCCCCTAAACAATGGGGAATTTGCCCTCTTGCCCTTGAGGCTAAGCCTTGGATGAAGGAAAAGAGATCATTCATACAGAAGGAGAAGCAGCTACAAGAAGGCCCTGGTCTCTGAGCCCCCATCACGGTCACAGCAACCTCAGTTTGATCCCGGGGTTCTCGGGGCAGAAGTCCTGGCATGTGCAGACAGGGAAGCGCTAAGCTCCGGGTTGGGCATTTTCTCAATTGTTGCATTCTCTCTTTCTTATCTCTAGCTAGTTAGTGATTAACTGCACTTTGAAAGTTTCCCAGCCTCCCTCAAGCTCCCAGAGAACACAGGTGGCCATTGGGTTGGAGCAACAGCACCTGACTCAGAGCCCAGTTTTCTGTACTAGACAGGGAGGGTCCAGAGGCCACAGCCCCTAAGTCATGGACCCAGTGGGACAGAGCCAAGAAGGTTGGCATCACGCTAGCTGGCAGAGGTTGCTGGGAAGGGCACCATGAAAGTGTGTCTGCAGGCAGCTGGTTCTGAGGAAGTGTGTATGTGGGTGAGTGGGTGGGGGGGGGGGAGGCGGTAGGATCACAGCCAGGACCTGGGAGAGAAAGGCATCACTTACTCTCACTACCTGAGACCTTAGTCCAAGCCCTGGTCCCTCCTCTGCAGACAGCCCCCATCGAGTTGGAAAACCAGCCCCCACCCCTTTCTAGGAGGAGCCCTGGTGGTACACTGGCTACAAGTTGGGCTGCAATCCTCAAGGTTGGTAGTTCAAACTCCCAGCTGCTCTAAGGGAAAAAGACAAGGTTTTCTAGTCCCGTAAAGAGTCTGGGAAATCAGCACTGACTTGATGACCGTGAGTGAGACCCATTTCTAGCGAGCCCCACCCAGCTGGGCCACAAAGGGGACCGAGTAGAGGAAGCAGCTGACTTAGGTCCCTTCTACTCCTTGCCAGGAGACACCAAGGCCCTTTCATTTGGAAAATGGGTCTCTCCCCTGCCTTGTACTTTCTTGCACAAAGGGATTTTTTTTACTCTTATTATTTGAGGTTTGGACTTCCCTGAAGGGGATTTCAAGGGGAACCTATGAACCCCTAAATTACAAATAATAGACAAAGCCCTCGGGAGTGCGCATCTAAGAGTATTTGCCTAGGGACAAGCTCCTATCTTCAGCCAGCGGGATGTCCACCAGACCTGACATTGCCCACCTGAGAGAGGACCTTTGACTCACATCCTCTTTATTCCTCTGCTTTTAGAGGGGGAAGCAGAACAAACCCTCATCAGATATAAAGGCCCTGTCCGCCCTCTGCCTGTCCTCTGGCCCTGCCCTGGGTCACTCCAGGCGGAGACTCCCTGACTCCTTTCCTGCTCAGCCCCAGGGCCTCCAGCTGCCCATTGCTCATGCTGACAGCTTCAGCTCCAACCCTTCCTCCTCAGAGAGGACCTGCCCTGAGGTCCTAGCTGAATGTACATCGCTCTCACTCCTACCAGAGCCAGTTCCATCAGCAGCCTGCTGACGCCTCCAAACAACTTATTAGAAGTTGTGGGCTATTAACCCCGTGAGGTCAAGAGTTCAAACCCACCAGCCTCTTTCTTGGGAGAAGGATATCTCTAACCCTTGAAACCCACAAAGACAGTTCTCTACTCTCCAGGGCCACTATGCGTCACAGTCAACTCAATGGCAGTGAGTTTGGTGGGGGAATTTTATTTGCTCATCTGGTGTTTCGAATGTCAGTGACACAAGGGTGGGGCTTCTTGTGCCCTAGGCTAGCCCTAGCACCTCGCAGAGTACCCAGAATGTAAGAGACCCCAATGCCATTCCATGCCATTTATAGGACAAATAAATAAATGTGATGCTTGCCTTAGGTTCTCGAAGGGTTGGATGGAATCCCTATCATTTGAGAAGTATTACTCAAAACTGGGTATGCAAACAACAGCCACTGGGCCACATCCAGTCCACCACCTCAATGGGAGGGAAGAATGATTTTCACATGCTTCCAGTGGTTGCAAAACCCAAAAAAAGAGTACATTTTTGTAAAATATAAAAGTAATAGGAAGTTAAAAGTTTCAGTGCCAATAAATAAAACTTTACTTGAGCATAGCCACCATCATTTTCTTAAGGCTTATGTCTGGCCATTGGTGGGGTGGGGGTGGAGGTGGGCCTATCAAGCAGAGTTCAATAGTTGTGACAGAGGTTATCTGACCTGCAAAGCCTAAAATAATTTACTCTCTGACCTTGTATTGAAAACTTTTGTTTGCCTCTGGTCTCATTGAAGCTCAGAAGGGAGGGAGGAAACGAAAGGAAGAGAAGGAACAGGTAGAAAAGGGGAAGTTGAACAATTCATTTAACACAGCTATGCCCAAGGTACTAGCTATGCTATAGACTAGCTATGCCCTGCTAGTCTAGTGGTTCCTGAGTTGGACAGTCACCACAAGTTCAGCAGTTTGAAACCTCCAGCCACTCGTGGAGAAAAAGACGAGATTTTCTACTCCCATAAACATCGACCATCTTAGAAAGCCACAGGTGCGGTTCTCCTCTGTCCAATCGAGTCAGTAAGAGTCAGAATCTGCCCAACAGTAGTGAGCTTAGACTTGGATGTACACACAGTACACTGTGTTTGGGTGCGTGGCTGACTTTGCTTCTCAGCTCCAGGTAAAACTTTGCTGTGGGTCTTCTTCTTTGCTGTCCAGTCAGTTCCAGCTCCCAGCAAGCCCAGGAACCAGCAAGAGAGAAACACTACACGATCCTGAGCAGTCTTGACACAGGTTGCTTGGCTTGAGCCGGGTTTTTGCAGCCACTGTTTCACTTCATCTCAAAGAGCATCTCCTCCTCTTGCACTGATCCTCAGCTTTACCATGCATGGCATTCTAGAATGTCCACAAACCAGTCCCTCCTGATTATAAGTCCACAGTATGTGCAACCAAGCTCTGACATCCTCACTCGTAAGGAACATTCTGGCTATATTTGGGGAGCCGGTCCAAGGGAATGATGTTTGTGGGAGTAAAGAAACAAGTGAACCATGAAACAAAGGAATCCTCTTTAGGAGCTGTGTCTCTTCTGTGGTTATTCCAAGAGAGAAGTATAAAAAAGAAATCAAAAAGGCCCTCTTAGAAACCAATCCAAAGTGACCGCCCTGTGCAGTAAGAGGTGAAAACACACCTATGTGGCATTTCCTGTGTGAGAGGTGCCTCTCACTTCAGTGTTTGTGGCTCTTTAACATGGAAGACAGGTCTCCTTATGGAAGAGAAGAAAGAAGTCAACTCATGAGCAGCAAAGCAAGTGTTCCTGGGAGAAGGAAGCCGGGCTTCCTGTCCCTGTTTCAGCATAGATGGAGACCAGGTTGGTTCAAGACACTGAAAATGAATTCGCAAATACAAGAGAAGGAAACAGTAGTGTCTGCTACTTCTAAATTGCTTCAAAAATCCAGTGACAATCAGGGAAGTGATATACTTCAAACTATGTGACAACACTCAGGTTTTGCAAAGATCACAGGAAGCAATTGACACCCCAAAATATGTCACACATACACACACACACACACACACACACACACACACACATACACACACAGGTTTTTCCATGATCCCAGGAAATTTATCTCTACCTATATCTCTCCAAGGGCTACCAGACCACCACCTTCTGAAGCACCAGGCTCTAAGGCTTATCTAAATGGAGGACGTTTCATGCCTCGTTACCTAGCTTAATGGCCTAGCTTAGCTACTGACTTCCTGAGTTAGAACATCTCTCCTGATTAAGCTTAAAAGGGAGTTTTACTGCACAGGAGGAGTCTATTGCATTGGATTTCCAGAACTCTAAATCTCAAATGACGTTATATTTCAGCATTTTGATTAACAGCGAGCTAACTCCTTCACCCTCTCTGTCACTGGGAACTCCTGAAGTGTGACTGCTGCCTGAATGAGAAAGCTGTGCAATGCACAGCCTGTGCCTTCTGCCGGCCTTCCCCCTCCTCTCTCGCCTCCTCCTTCTTTCCTTTCTCTCTCTCTTTTTTCAAAAATAGTTTTATTGGCATATGCTTCACATATCTTACCATGCAGTCATTCAAATGCATTAAGAAGAGTTGTGCAATCAGCACCACAATCGATTTCAGAACATTTTTTCCCTTTCTCATACTCATTGTGGTTAACTCCCCATCCCCCTCCCATTCTCCCCTGCCATGAGCCTAGGTAATTATTAATCCAGTTCTGTCTCCATAGAATTACCTATCCTGGATTCCATAGACAGGAAATTATGCAAAAAAAACAGGACACAAGCAAACAAAACCAACAACAAAAATGACTAGACAAGACATAGAAAAACCTCAATCAAAAATAAAGCAGAGAATATTGAAACTGAAACAACTTTAAAATGGGACAAAAAGGAGGTCAAGTGACAATGTATGATATATTAACCTAACTACATGTGCCAAAATCTACTTTACAATGCTCTCGATCTGATAGGATAGCTATCCACCACCTTGGACTATGTTCAGACAGGACAATCCATGTGTGGATTCCACAAGCAGATTTTGGGCTTCCACTGTCATCCATAGCCTTCTGCAAACTAAATGTTCACAGTTTAAGCTCATTCAGATTTGGGTTTTATCATTTACAATCCTTGGACCAGACAGGCTGGTGTGTTTCTTCCATGAGGACTTACTTGAAGCCTTCCTTAAATGACTGCTTGTTTGAAGACAAACCCTTAAGATCCCATAAGCTATTCTTTCAGATAGCCAGGCACCATCTGGTGTCTTCACCACACTTTGCATAGCACCCATATCTTCAGTAATCTCTCTATGACTATCTCTTCCTTGACAACACCATTGGTTGAAGTTGTACTTCATCAATAAAGAACATCCAAGGGGCCTCCAGGTCACAAAGTTCCTCTTTTCTGGCAATAGAAAGAAACGTAGGAAGCAAACAGTAGCAACAAGGAAGATGCAATGCTTGGAGCCCATAGTAGAGGAAACAGGAGTTGGATTGCAAGGTTTATCCTTTTAGTTCTGATCCAAGGAGTCTAGAAGGATCTTCCTAAGCCTTTTTTATCAGTAAGTTCAGTCTACAAAGTGCTGTTTTCACTTCTGGTGGCATGTGGCCATTTGGGGGCCACGTAAATGTAAACAAAAACATTTATTTCATCTACTAATTTTTTATTCAAATGAAAATTACTTCTTTATTGGAAAATGAGAAAAGTTCTTAAATTCACTGTTTTTGACTAAAAGACAATTTGCTTAAAAATGGGTTTCACAAACAAGGTGTCGGGCATCAGAAGACCCAAAGCAAACAATCATAACCATGCAAATGAGAGGAAACCAAGTGGAAATCAAGCGTGCATCTGTAGACTGCTGGATAACTCCTCACAGAAGGGTCACATGGAAGGGATGAGCCAGCCAGGATGCAGTATAGCACTGATGAAACACACAACATCCCTTTCTAGTTCTTTAATGCTTCCTTCTCCCCAAGATCATGACCCCAGTTCTGGTTTACAAACCCAGCTAGATCAGAGCATATACACTGGTACAGATAAGAGTTCTCAACACATGGAATCCAAGACAGATAACCCCTCAGGAACAACAATGGGAGTAGTGATACCATGAGGGGAGAGGGAAGGTGGGACTGGGAAAAGAGGGAGAAAGAAGGAACCTATTGCAATGATAGATATATAACATCACCCTCCCCACCAGGGGGATGAACAACAGAAACATGGGAAACAGCGGATGGTATAAAATATGAAAATAATTTATAAATTATCAAGCTTTCAAGATGGTGGGAAGATGGGGGAGGAGCTGATACCAAGAGCTCAAGTAGAAAAAAAATGTTTCAGAAATTATGATGGTAACATATGTATAAGTGTGCTTGATACAATTGATGTGTAGACTGGTATGAGTTGTAAGAGCCCCTAATAAAGTGCTTTATTTTTTAAAAAAATGAATATCACTAAACCCATTGTATTAGTCAGGGAAAACTAAGGAAACAAATCTATAGAAACTCTTATGTGTATAAGAAAGTGTTTTCTATATAAGAGCAACTGTACATTAAGAAAACATACCAACCTAGTCCAGTCCAAGGTCATAAGTCTGATATTGGCCCATATGTCTGATACCAATCTATAAAGTCCTCTTCAGACTCATGAGACACATGCAATGACGTCAAATGCAGGACAATCACAGGCCAGTGGGTAAGAACATCTTTGGATCCAGTAGCATTGTAAGCATCTCTGTGGTTTTGTAAGCATCTCAGCACTCGCAGGAGACTACATGGCTTTTCTGACTTCAGAGGTCTGATTCCATCAAGGTCAGTCCGTGTGTCTTCTCCTCCAGGATGTCTCATGGGGAGTCAGTCCTGTGTCTTGTCAGTTGAGTGTCTCCAAGGGACTGAGTAGTGAGTCTCTCACCTCCAAGAGGGAAGTACAGCCACATTTCCCAGAATTCTCAGGAGAAAGCCAGGCCCACACACAGGTCTCATTGGCTATCTCTAGATTGTCAGGTTAGACGACCCCCCTACATTCTTAATCCACAAATTGACACCAGAGTAGGTGACTGCCACACCCACGAAAAGACATTTAGCCTCGCTACTCACTAGAGTAGCACAAACTAACTAGAGGTCATTTCATGTCCTTCAAATCGGCAAACGTTAAAAGCCTGGTGATAATAAACATTGACCAGGATATGAAGGAAGGCATTCCAGTCCATTGCCAGTGAAAGTGGGTGGATTGCTGTAAGCACTTCAAGAGCAATTTGTTAACATGCAGTAAATAGGAGGATGCACATAACTCAGCAAACCCACATCCAGGGATAAGATCTGGAAAACTCCAGTACCAGGTCACCAGGTAAGGAATCCATCTCTGCACTCTCTATAAAATGGGTAATTGAAAACACCTTGATGGGAGAAGAAACAAAGTGCACCCTGTAAGCATTTAGTTTTCCTACCCTAAATCACCACTGGGTTTCTCTTCCTCTGCCTATAAATCCCCAGGAAGCTTGTTAAATGGCAGAACCCTTGGTATGTGCACAGAGTAGGAGTCCTACGTCTGATCAAGGGTTGGAGGAAAGAAACTGACTGACTCATCCGGTCTTTGAACCTCCCTTTATCTAATCATTCATCCTGGCATCAGATTTCAAACTGGATTACAAAACTAGGTGGTCCTGTTGACTCGTCATTTACTAGGTAAAGAGTCCTAGGTGAGGAGTCAGAAGACTTGGGCTTTGGTCCTTCTTCTGTTTGCTCTTGGATAGGCCATTTCTCCTTTCAGTCTGCTCAAGTATAATGGGTACGGTCAAACCAGAGGGTGACTCAATTTTCTCAGTTGTTCCTTTTAATTTTCACATCTATAAATTTCTCACCCGTGGGACTATTACCTTTTTAGTTTCCAAAGGCGCCCACAGTGCCACCTTTTATACAGCGGCCTCTCTATTCACCACTCTAGCACTCCATTATCCAGACTCTCTGTTAACTGGTACTTTTATATCCTTCCATGCCTCCACAGATGCTATTCCAAGGCATGTTCATCAAAGAAATGTTAACTTGTATTTAGAGACCATTTCCCAATCAAATATAGATAGGAGTATTCTAATGCCATAAAAATGTCAACACATGATATCATAGCTATAAAACCCATGAATGTCTGATTAATTATTTGACTGGGTAGGGTTTAAGCAAAGGTTGGCCCAATTCTCCACAAACACACTCCTGCTTTTGTGGACAAGGAAAAATAATATTGACCAAAAGTTCAAATACAAACTTGAGCCAGTGCCATCGCTTTCCTCCTGATTCTTGGGCATTCTGGAGGCTGCGACTGCTGGAAAATTGCAGCTTTTGGGTTGAATCATTAAGTGTTGTTCAGTTACAGAATGCCATGGGAGAGCTTTCTTAGTTCCAGTCCAAATTCGGTTAAGCCCAATATGTCAGTCTATCCTCATTCAGGCAGATGTGATTGTGTGTGGACCTATTTGCTGTCAGATCCATTCCCCCTCTCAACCCTACCCATGCTTGCTTTCTCTGTTCCTGGGATCTGATGCCGCACACAGCAGGGGGTTCTCAGGCCTCTGTGTAAGCTGTCTTTAATCTGAGTTCAGCTGGTGGGGGGAATCAGGAATCCAAGATATTTCTTCCCTCTCTTGCTCTGTATACCACATCTCCAGTAGCAACTGCATTCCCACCAAGGTCCCAGTTTCCTCCAGACAAGCCTATCATGGCCACTGGGAACAAAACATCTCCTCATCTCTCTTCATCATTATAAATAAGAGTGACTTCCTGCTGTTGCAAATCTTTGAGTAACCCACCATCCCTTATTTGGCTTCACAGTTTTCCCAACAGTAGCAAAATCAAGTCCTTGCATTAAGTAACCTCTGTTGAAAACACTTGAGGTCTTTCCTGATTAGACTCCAACTGAGACTGGAAGTAAATAGCCTCTGCGTTTCAGACTCCTTAATCTTCTGTCGTACATACTCATCAAGCCATTGCCCTTTTCAAAGCCTATTCAAGTGTACAGATTAGTTATGGAAGCCCACAGTATCCCTGAGAGAGGGAAGGGATTGTAGCTTCCACTTTCCAGACCCAGAGATGACAAATGCCACGCCAAAGCTTGCACAGCTAGTGAACCTGAGCAAGAGCCAGACCCAGGTGCTGTGCTGCCGGGACCAGGGTTGATTTCCCTATGCAGTCTGGGTCTTCTCTCCCCCACAGCTATGACCGCCAAGAAACATTCCTTCTGGGTCAGAATCGAATTCATTTGGGTCTCATTTGCACTTGATGAAAAGGTGCATATTGTACCTATGCAAATTGCACACTCACAGGGGGTTGAGGGAGTATTCATTTCTATTTTGGTCTTCAGATTAATATTTTGCATTAGCCATCATCCAGGCTTTGTTGGAATTCTGCAAGTCCTAGCGCAGTGTTTCTCAAAGCTGGAATCAACCGTCGGGTCTTATCCTATGGAAATGAGTATGAGAACAGAAAGGGTGTATTTCTGATTAGCATCTGTGATGATTCTTAAGAAAAACACATTTTAAAGAACATTGCTTTTAGACTTTAGGCCTAAGGACTCAGGACCAGAGTCTTGGGAACACCAAGGTCAATTGGCCTAGCATAAACCATAAGACAATGTTGTATATCCTACTGTGGAGACTAGGACCTGGGGTCTGGAAAGCTCATTAGCAACCATAAGGTGCAACTCCTGGTCCAGAGGGAAAAAGAGGTTTGAAAGCTAAGGACACATGAAAACAATTAGTCCAATGGATTAAAACCAGAATAATTGCTAAATAGTCACCCAGTTGCCACTGCTAACCACTCTGATACTCTGAAAGGGATCACAATAAAAGGTCTTAGACAGAGTGGGGGGTGGCAGGGTGGGCAGGGGGAGTGAAAGAAAACTCACAAATCCCTAATACATATATATATATATATATATATATATATATATATATATATATATATATTTAAAAAGCAGACTCACTGTTCATATAATGACTGGTGGAACCCCCAAGACGATAGCCCTTCATCACACTCTAAGTTTAGAAATGAGCTCACCCCGCTGGCTCCATAGATAGGTCTATAAGGAGAACAAGCACATAGTAAGGTAGGCACATCTTGGGAGAGTGAATCATTTGATAACAAAAGAAAAATATTTAACAAAGGAGAAATTTCAGAAGTACTAGGGGAAAATGGAGGAAGGGAAACAGGAAATACAGAGAGGAAATGGGATACGTGATCTTACATTGAGAGAACTGCAATGACGAAGGTCAAATAAGATGTGCAGGAATTGTTGAATGTAAAACTGAGGGGGTGCTCTATAAGTCACAAGAAAGATGTTTGGGGGTTGTTGTGAAAAGTCTATTGTTCTATGATACAGGGAAACACTGTCCGTGTTCACAGAAGGGAGCAGCAAGGCGACCAGGGTCCGATTCTGGGCTATGTCAAGGTCCAGCCCCTCTATCTTCCATCTTTTGCAGAAGGTGCCACTTACTGACACCTTCCTTCCTATGTGTTAGGTTTCGTTCTAGACATTTCACATCCATCTCTCATTTACACAGCAACCCAGGAGATAGGCATTATAATTCTCATTTTACAGATGAAAAAGCTGAGACTCGAATTAAACAAGTGACCATGTGTCACTCAGTTATAACCCAAATTCAACTGAGTTCTGCTTGATTCTAAAGACAGACTTGTGTCTGTGAATATCAACACTTCCAAAATGTAGAGTGCTTCACCTCCATACCTCCAATCATGGGCACAATGATATAATCTGAACAGACTCCGTGTAGGGCGTTCACACCCTATTCTCCAGGGGACTTGAGGTGTTCTTCCCACGTGTGTTCAATGAAGCATCAGCAAACTTGTAAAAAGGATGGGTGGATTACACTCCAACCACCTTTCTAAACCTCCAGGGGAGAGAAAGCACTCCTAGAAAGTGTGGATCCCAGTGGACCCTTCATTGTCCCTTCTTTTCTCTTTTCAGCGGCTCTGAGAAACTCTTCTTCTCCTGCATATCCTGTGAGCTTCTTTTTTTGTTGTTGTTCCAAACTAGTAAAAACCAATAATAGAAATTAAAAACAAATAACTTGACACAGCAGATGTCTGGTCTGCCTTAATCCGTGAAGGGAGCCCTTGGGGGAAATCAGCCCCAGTGTTGTTCTTATCACAGCTGTTTAAAAATGAATGACATGAATGGACAAGTGTGCGAGTACATGGGGCTTCACATCTGGAGGATGTTGCATCATCTAAGCTGCCTTTCTAATGCATCGCTTTGCATGCCTGTGCACCATTCTTTACATGCCTGTAGCCCATTCACTGGGCTAATGAAAGCTGTCAGGTAAAAATTGATTGGGGCGTGGGTAGGGAAATTCTCAGACCAGGTTGATCATTTGAAGGGTGCGAAACGGATCCTGACCTTTAAGAACTTGCCTGTGTTCCTTTGCCTCTTCAGTATTCTCTCCATGTCCTTTCCAAGAGCTGTTTTAACCTGCCTTCTTAATCTCCTACCTACTTCTCACATGTAATCAATACTGCCTTGGGTAGCTTTAGAAGATGGGGTTCGGAATCCAGGTCAATAACTCAATTTCCTTGAGTGAGTGAAATAATCTCTCTCAGTCTCAATTCTCTCATGTATAAAATGGAGACAATGGCACATCAACAAATTTGCAGAAGTGCTAGGAGAAAAAGATTAATTCCAAATAAAATAGCTAACAGGGTGTCTAGTTCACAATAAATGCCCACTAAATATTTCTTGAATGTCTACTACGTGGTCAAGATTATTTAAGACACTGGAAGGAACCGTGGCCTCTGAAAAATAGAGTTTCTGCCCTCACAGATCTGAAAACTGGTGGGAAAGGCAGATCATAAACAAATGCACTTGTAATATACTACCACTTAGAAATAAATTCTGTGGAATAAAACAAGGTGAGATCATGGAGAATGGTGAGCCGTTTAATAATTGATGCAGTGGTTAGAGAAGATATCTCTGCAGACGTGGCATGTGAGAAAAGTTACGAATAAAATGAGACAATAAGACAGCTGAAAAGTGCTTCTGAGAGACAGAATAGCAAATGCAAAGACACTGAGGCTGGGGCATATTTCATCATAAAACAGCAAAATGTCCACTGTGGCTCCAGGAGAATAAACAATAAAACGAAAACAAGCAGAGAAGTAAAACACCCACATTGCTTATTTGAAAAGAGATCAAATAAGAATTCCTGAAGTGAAAAATCTCAATAACCAAAGTTTAAAAAATCCAATGGGTGGGCTTAATACTAAATTCAACATAGGTGAAAACACAATTCCAGGAATTAATGAAATACAAATTGTGATTTTTTTCAATAATTAAGGCTATTCTGGAAACACTCTCCTATGTCTTTAATGCAACTTCAATTTCTTCTTTCAGTGCCATTAGTTCTTCATTATATGTACCCTCCTGAAATAGAGAAACATCAACTAATCCTTTTTGATTTCATGATTCTGTGTATTCCTTCCACTTTCTTTCTTTCTTTATTCCTTTACCCGTATCTTACACAATCCAATGTATCCACTCCCTGCCAATTCTCTTATTGAGTTAGTTCCCTTGGGTAGGCTTATTCAGTCATCTTTGCTATTGGTTCCCCCCCCCTTCCCATACCCTCAGGGAATTATTACTCCAATTATTATTTATGAAGGGTTTGTCTATCTTGGATTTCATGCGTCAGATGGTCTTAATTATAACAAATGAACATACACAGATCTCACAAAATTGATGCATTGAAACTAAAGTCATATCATAAAGGAGGAAATAGCAAAAAACTAGAGGATATTTACATGCTTATTCAGTGTTATACTGCACCCTGGATCTGTCATTCCTTCCTTGTGGCCCTTCTGTGAGGGACTGTCCAATTATCTCACAGGTGGCTTCTGAATCTCTACTTTATCTACATTCCTTCCCCTCAATTTAATTACTTGTTTTTGAATTTCTAATCTCTATTCCCATCAACACATGAAGATCACACAGATTGATGTGTTTCTTCCTTTTGATGTTACCTGTGCTCTTCGATTATTTTGACCATAGAACCTTTCAATACAACGCAAAACTTGGATATTTTCTTTGGTTCTTTTAGCTTTAAAAAAACTAAATGTGGCTGAGCCCCGGTGGTGTAGTGGTTGTGCGCTGGACTGCAGCCCACTGGGATGGAAGTTCAATGCCCACTCACAGGAGCAAAGGCTGGGCCTCCTACTCCCACCACCAGGGCAGTGATGCCTTAAAAAATAATAATAAAAAAATTTTAAAAAAACTAAATGTGTTCTTCTCTTTTGTTTTTTGACTCCAGCTCTTAGCACATGTTGTTGGGCAATACTTTACTTTGTTTTCTACATAACCCTTTGAAATCTTCTAGACAGGTCTTTTCATCATTTTTTCCATTTGTTTTAACCATTCTCCATTAAAGAGAAACTCTTAGAGTCTCTTCCAACATCCATTTAGGTATTTTCTTGCTTCAGTGACCTTCTGTGTTCTTCATTTACAATATCCTCCTAAAAATTATCTGGTATCCAGTCATTAGCTTTGAATACTTAAAGTCTATTCTAAAGGTGGCCTCTAATTCAGGTAGGTATAGTCACGATAATACTCTGACTCTCATGAGCCTGTTCTGATTTTCTTCTGTTTCAACTTGAACTTGCATATAAGCAAAAGACAGTCTGTTCTGCAGTTCACCTCTGGCTTTGTTATGAGTTTCTTCACAGAGTCCTCCCCTAGCTGTTGTTTATTTGATGCATCCCTCTGGTGAGGTCCACTTCTAGACTTGCCATTTATGTTGATTAATAAATGTATTTGCAATTAAAAAGATTGTTGGTCTTGGAAAATGCCTGAAAAAAAAATCATGCATTGTCTATTGCCATTTCCAACCACTAATCCATCTTGGTTTCCAATGTTCACATTTCAATCACCACTAGTTATCAATTTCTACTCACTTTGTTTACATGTTTAATTTCAGGCCATATTAATTGGTAAATATCTTTACTTTCTTTCTCTTTGACATTAGTGTTTGGGGCAAAAAATTGAATAATAGTCATCTTATATAGTCTTCCTTGTAAGAATATGGATCTTATCCTATAAATTATGGTACTATACTTCAGGATAGATATTGAAATGTACTTTTTGACAACAAATGAGTCACAATTTCCATTCAATTTGTCAGTCCCATCCCAGTAGATCATATGACTGCCTGATTTCATTTTGTTTGGACATACAATTAATGTCCATAAAACTAGCAATTAAGAAATAAAATGAAATACTGCACTGAGCAGATGTATTATAAAATGTATCTTTAAAGTGTTTGAAATCAAAGATGTCACTTTCAGCTAAATACTAAGTATACCTGATATTTTCAATCACCTCATATGGATGCAAAAACTTGACAATAAATACAAAAGACCAAAGAAAAGGAATAATCCATTGATGCTTTTCAATTAGGAGGAGGATGAAGTATATTGACAATACCATGGATTATTACAAGAATATACAAGACTGTATTGGAAATACTGTATTGGAACATTGGAAAATGTTCCTTAAAACTAAGTATGATGAGCTTTCATCTCATATATTTTGGACAGGTCATCAGGAAGGACCAGTCCTGAGCCACTGTGTTTTGTTGCACAGACAGTCTGCACGAGTCACAGCTGACTCCAGGAAAGTAACAACAGCATAAACGCTTGTGTGAATGTTGCTTCAGCATCATGAAATTATTCAATGTAATTTTGAATCTTAACAGATTAAAGAAAAAAGTATAGTTATTTCAACATAGCAGAAAAAAAAACATTCATTATGGTAAGTATTATGATAGGCACACAATAGATGAACCCTGATAAAATGTGACAAGAATGTAAAACAGAATATCGAATTCCTGAAAATGAAATAGAAAACTATTGGGTAGGTTGAGACTGGGGAATTGCTTGAGATCCCTGCCTTAAAGTCCTCTTTTAATCTTGTTCTGAAACTGACTCTTGAGGTCAGCTAAATAACAAATTGACTCAAAATAATAGTAATAATAATGATAAGAATAATAATGAATGCCCACTATAAATATTGTGCTCATTTGTAAAAACCACTTCGGGAAGCAGAGGCAAGATGGTGGCCAGGTAAGCAGCCCATACAGGGAGCTCCACGGTGATCAGTGAGCCCAGTGACCAGGAGGACAAGTGGGCGGATTCTGGTAAGTGAAAAGACACCCACGACAACCCAGAGTGCTTCCTCTGTCGGGGAGGCGACCCTCCCCCACATCTGCCTTGCCCCAGAGCCCTGGAGATCCATGACCTGATCCCAGGGCTCCCCCAGCCTGTGCTGTCCATGTAGCTTTTGTCCCCACCCCTGCCTGGTCACCAAGCCAGGAGCTGGACAGATGTCCTGCTGAGTCACCAACAGCTCAGGCTGGACCACCACACAGCAGTTGACTGCCCTCAGCATTCCCCTAGAGGATCTACTGCCTTCTCCCATAGTTCCTCTCCCTCCACAAGGCAGCAGCCCTGCTGCCAAGCTCTGGTCCCTCCCACCACACATCCAGGGCCTCACCAGCTGACCGGCAGTCCACCAGCAGTAAGTTGGGTCACCTGCAGCTGCGGGGGCCCTCCATACCATTGTCTGAGACCCCCTTCACCTCTGTGGTGTCTACCGGCCCATCACTTCCCAAGCAGCACAGCTCAGCTCTGCACCAGCTTCTCCTGGCCTGCTTTTCCTGAACCCATCCTTCCCTCCCATCTAATCTTGCTCCAGAACCCAAGGAATCGGCAACCTGATCCTTGGGGCTCCCAGGCCCATGCTGACCACACTGCCTCAAATCCCAAGGCAGCCACCACCCACCGATTGGCCTCCCTCACTCTTATCACTGCACCCAGAGCTCCTCCCTCCCATCACCCACAATAGCAGAAGTCTGTCTCAGATTGGTGCAGTGCACCTGCCCAGGAAAGCAACATACTGCACCAGAGGATAATACTGGGGACACATGGGAGGGAGGTAGCACAGCCTGAACACCTCCACATTGGGACCAACCAAGAAGAGAACATAACAGATCAGCAACTGGCCCAAAACCAAGTCACAAAGCCCCTAAATATCCCCCAGAATCGACAAGGCTAGGAGGGGTAGCTCCTGGACTTCTTCAGGACCATGGGGAGGTAATCATGTATGGTGTGGTTTTTTTCCCAATCTTTTGTTTGGCCTATGTCATTGTTGGTTTGCCACGTATGGAAGACAGACATTGGAAGCAAACTTGAGGAGGGACTTGTGGCAAGAAAGTGTGTGTGGCAGAGTGGGGGGAGAGGGGGATACAATGAGCAAGCAACTCCATAGGCAGGGGAACAACTAGAGAATTAAAATCAACAGCAAGGAGGATATAGAGATCAGAGGGGTGTTGGAGCAACAGCAATATAGCTGAGATGATTTACTAAGAGGCAGAAGTAAGGCAAGCATGAGGGTGGGGCAGGACGAAGGATTTAGGAAGCAAAGCTATGGATAGAGTTGTAAGCATAGGTGTGTACATACATAAATGCATTAATCCATAAAAATAGAGGTATGGGTATATGCACATATATTTATATGGCAATGCACTGACAGACTTTGGGCCTCCACTCACTCACTCCCTCAATATAAGAATATTTTGTTCTAACAAACTGGAATTCTATGATGCTCAACTTCTTGGCATAATCAGTGAAGACAAAATGAGTGAACCAGCAAATGTGGTGAAAAAACTGATGGTGCCCAGCTATTGAAAGATAAAGTGTCTGGGGTCTTAAAAGCTTGACTTTGAACAAGAAACCATCAATCAGAGAAGCACAAGCCCACATGAAAGAAGCATACCAGGAGGTGTGATCATGAGGTGTCAGGAGGACCAGGTAACAAGCATCAGAAGACTCAGAGCAAGCAAATAAACAAACAAACAAAAACATATCGCTGAAAATGAGGAGGGTCAAAGCAAAGACCCAAAGCCCATCTGTAGACAATGGAACATTCCTTCACAGAGGGATCACAGGGAAGGATTTAGTCAATCAGGGCACAGTAAAGCACTAATGAAACACTCAATATTCCTCTGGTTCCTTGAGGCTTCCTCACCCACCATTATCATGACCCCACTGCTATTTCTCACTTTGGGCTAGACCGGAGCATGTATGCAGGTTTAGATAAGAGAAAAGAGCTCAGGATCAAGAATGGGAATAGTAATACTAGAAGGGTAGGGGGTGGGGGGAGTGAGAGGAGAGGAGAAAGGGGAACCTGTTGCAATGATTGACACATAACTACACATCCCCTCCAGAGGAAAGAACAACAGAAAACATGGGGGAAGGGAGGCAGCAGTCAGTGTAAGATACAAAAATAATATTTTATAATCAGTCAAGAGGTCACAAGGGTAGGTTGTGGAGAACCGGGGTGGGGGTGGGGGGAAGGAGCTGATACCAAGGGCTCACCAGACAGTAAATATCTAGAAAAAGAAAGAGAGCAACATATATACAAACATGCCTGATAAAATTCATGTATAGATTGCAATAAGAGTTATAAAAGACCCCAATAAAATGATCTTTTAATAAAAGACATTTTTTAAAAGATGAGAAAAATAAGAAGCCTATATGAGACCAAACTGTTATCAATGACTATAAAACAAAAATGAGAACTTAACCAGGACAATGGAACTGGCTGAATGGAAATAAAACAAGCAAAATGGAAATATGGAGAATGTGTTCACACATTATAAAAAATGTAACCAATGCCACAGAAAGCACTGTGTAAAAACTGTTCAGTAGAAACTTCTACTGCTGTGTAAACCATCACCAAAATCACAACAAAATGGTCTAAGAAAAATTTCAGCAAACTAGAGGAAAGGTGGGCCCTTAGTAATCTAGTTGTTTAAAAATCTACAAAAGAATTTAAGTTTCCAATATATCATCATCTGAAACTAAAGCTATTCCTTTTGAGATTGTGAACACAATAGAGATGTTCACTATCATGACATGCATCCAAGTGTCTTGGAGGTCTCACATAGGCAAGAAAGACAAAAAAGACGTATCAGAATTGGGAAGAAACAAATACAACTGTCATTGTGGATTATATAATTATCTACTTAAAACATGCATAGGAACCTACAGATATTCTTAAATAAGTTTTACAAGGTTATAAGTGGGTGTTGTTGTGACCATTCTGACTCAGACTGACTCTGTATACAATGAAACAAAACAAAAACACCGCTTGGTCTATCATCCTCACAATCATTGCTATGTTTGAAACCTTTGTTGTAACCACTATGTCAACCACCTCATTGCAGTCTTCCTCTTTTTCACCGACCCTCTACTGTGCCAAGCATCTTATACTTCTTCAGGGATTTGTCCCTCCTGATGACATGTTCAAAGTGTGTAAGATGAAGTCTCACCCTTCACTCTTCTAAGGAGCATTGTGGCTGCACTTCTTCTAAGACAGATGTCGTCATTCCCCTGACAGTCAGTCCATGGCATGTTTAATATCCTTTGCCGGCACCATCATTCAAATGCATCAATTCTTCTTCAATCTTGCTTCAATGAAGAGCTTTCACAAGGGTACAGGTGACTGAAAAATAGAAAACAAGGCTTGGGATAGATGTGCTGCAGTGTTCAGAGTGACATCTTGATTTTGAAATACATTGAATAGTTCTTTGGTAGCAGATTTGCTCACAGCAGTATGCAAAGGCATTGATTGTAGCTTCAAGGAAAATGAAATCCTTGACAGTTTCAGTCTTTTCTTCTTTTCCATGATTCTGCTATTGACCCAGTTGTGAGGATTAAAAAAAAATATGTTGCCGTGTAATCTATATTGAAAGCTCTACTTTTGATATTCCTCAGTAAATTGCCTCTTCACTTTCAGCAAGCAAGTTTTATTATTTTCATATCACATGTTGTTAATGAATCCTACTTCAATTCTGATATGGGATTCTTCTTTACATAGTCCCGTTTCTCAGATTCTTGGTTAAGCCCACAAATTAAATAAGTAAGGTTAAAAAATATTACCCTGGATAGGGAATACAGGAAAAGAAGTGGGTGTTAACAAGTCTAGGGACAAAAGAAAAACAAATCATCTAAAATCGATGGCGAGGAGGGCTTGGGATGCCTGGTAGGGCTTGATCAAGGGCAATATAACTGAGAAGAATTACTGAAACTCAAATTAAGGCTGAACATGATAGTAGGACGAGAGGAAAGTAAAAGGAAATAGAGGAAAGAACCAGGAGGCAAAAAGTTTTATAGAGGTCTAAATACAGGCGTGTACATATGTAAATATATATAACACTAGGGAAATAAAACTATCCACATATATTTATATGTTAAGTATCAAGATAGCAGACTGATATTGGACCTCTACTCAAGTACTCCCTCAACACAAAAACACTTCATTCTAGTAACCTGGCATTCCGTGATGATGACCTTCCTGACACAACTACTGAAGACAAAATGGTTGCATAACAAATGTAGTGAAGAAAGTTGATGGTGCCCAGTTATCAAAAGATATAGCATCTGGGGTCTTAAAGCCTTGAAGATAAACAGGTAGCCATCTAGCTGAGAAGCAACAAAGTCCACACGGAAGAAGCATACCAGCCTGTGTGATCATGAGGTATGGATGGGATCAGATAGCAGGCATCAAAGACCCAGAACAAAAAAAAATCATATTAATGTGAATGAGGCAGAGTGGAGAGTGAAAGCCCATCTGTAGACAATTGGGCAGCCCCTATACAGAAGGGTCACAGGAAGAGACTAACCAATCAGGGTGCAGTAGAGCACCAATGAGACACACAACTTTCCTGCAATTCTTTAATGCTTCTGCCCCACTCCAGCCTCTACCATCATGATCCCAATTCTACCTTAAAATCTGCCTAGACCAGAACATGTACACAGATACAGATAAGAGCTGGAAACACATGACAGACAAACTCCTCAGGACCAATAATGAGGGTAGTGATACCAGGAGGGAAAGGGGAAGATGGAGGGATAGAGGAGGAACCAATCACAATGATCAACATATAATTCCCTCCCTGAGGGGTGGACAACAGAAAAGTGGGTGAAGGGAGACATCGATGTAAGACATGAAAAACTAATCATAATTTATAAATTATCAAGGTCTCATGAAGGAGGGAACAAGGTTAAAGAGGGGCAAGGATGAGGGGCTGATACTAAGGGCTCAAGTAGAAAAAAATGATGTCAACAAATGTACAAATGTGCTTGGCACAATGGATAGATGTATTGTGATAAGAACTGTATAAGCCCCCAATATAATGATGTTTTTAATTACCCTTAAGCACAACTTTCCTGATTGTAAACAACACCGTATCCTTTTTTTAATGATTGTCTCTTGATCTATGTATAGATCTAATAAAATTTTAAAGTAGCATTTAGACTTGCATAATTCTTTTGTGATTAGTGGAAAGACACTAACTGAAAAAAATGTGCAAGACCTCTGCAGAATATAGAAACATTATGAGAAACTAAAGAACGCTTGTATTAAAGGAGAGAAATGATCTGTTAGTGGACTGGAACACTCAATATCTTCCAAAGGAATCTATGAAGACAAAAAAAGTATAAGAATTTGGCAAGTACTTTCTAAAATTGATATGGAATTGCCATCCTCCAAGATTAGCCAAGACACTATGAAAGAAGAAACACAAGGTGGGAGGAGACACTCTACTAAGTATTGAATCTCATTACAAAACTACAGCAATTAAGACAAGTCAATTTAAGATAAATAAGTGGAAGTCGACATCATTAGTGTTTTCAGTATATGGATATCCCCCTCCTCCAGGCACATGGTAGATTGCACAGCCCTTTGCAACTGGGTAGAGTTCCCTGAGTGGTTCTGGCAAAAAGCTGAAAGAGGAGGTAAGTGGTGGGTGACATTTTCATGTCTGAGTGAATGAAAACTGGAACTTCTAATTCAGTTGATTTAGGTTCAGCACCTGCAGAGAATTATAATTTCGAACCTAAATACAGTATATCGGAACTTACAGAGTAACAAGATCCATGTCATATAGCTCTTTAAGTTTCCCAAGTGTATCTTACACAAACAACTTTTTCAGCAGGGAATTAACTGGGAATGAGTGGACTGAAAGTCCTAGGATAAACCACCTGGGTGAGGCACCAGTCTCTTTTCTGGATGCAGAGTGATTCAGATGATATAGGTGCTGGAAAGCTGGGCTACCTCATGAAAAACAGACAGGTGGTGACACTGATGCATCTCCCACACCAGCAGAGAGAGGTTTTCTAATGAAAAAGAAGTAACTTTGGTATATGAGGCTATGTGATGTTAGACTTACGTGTAACCCAAAGACACATAACCTCTCCTATTCAATGTACAACAGATGAATGGAACACAACAGGGTCCAGAAAGAGGCCCAACAACATGTGGGCAAATGACTTCTTCAACAGAATTGAAACTACAGAACAGTAGGGGAAAGGTAGTCTTACACAACTGAATATCCATTTGGTGAGGAGGAGGAAATGTGTTCATACTTCACGCCATGCAAATAAACTTAACACATGATATTACTCTAATTTGAAAAGTGAAACGATCTAAAATCTTAAAATAAGAGAATTCTCTATGACTCAGGATAATGATACCTAAACAAGAAACAAAATAATTCTGAAAGAAATTATCATTAAATTGCATTCTATTAAATTTCACAAGAAAGAGCATTTGTTAAACAAAAGAAAAGGAAATATGAGAAGTGCATACTTTGTATTTGAATAGTAGCTTCTGCTTGGTAATTAGGTTGTGGGTTGAATTCATTTTCTTCTTTTTGTTTATCCACTTGTTCCTCGATATTCTCAAAGAACATTGATCTCTTTTGTAATAAGACAGACATTCCTAGTGGAGTTTCAGGCAGTGTGAAAGGTGCATAGAAGTGAGATTTAGGGGGACTTTGCCAGCTTTCTTACAGACCATTGCCATTTAGCAAGATTATCACTTGTCTGCCAGTTTGTCATACTGTGGTGGCTTGTATGTGGCTGTGATGCTGGAATCTTTATCACTGCTATTTCAAATGCCAGCAGGTTTGCCCGAAGTGAACAGGTTTCAGTAGAGCTTCCAGATGAAGAACAGACTATGAAGAAGGAATTGGCTGACCACTCTGGAGGAAGTAGCCACTGGAAACCTTCTGCATAGCTTCTAAATATTGTCAGTTACCTAATGGTTAGAAGCAGAGCCTCGTCAGAGAGAGTACCAGATAATGCAGGTCCCCTGGGGTGAGAAAGCTTGAGATGTGACAGAGGACAAGCTGCTTTGTCAAGGTCCAGTTGACGATGCTCACACGAATGGAGTACAGACTGTGGAAGCAATGCCGTTGAGGTCTTCCTTTGCGGATGGGGCCTGATTCAAAATGAGAAGGAGCAACTGCAAAAATCTACTAAAAATCAGAACTTGGACTGCATGAAGTATGAATCTAGGGAATTAGAAGTAGTCAAAAATGAAATGAAACACATAGAGATCAATATCCTAGATAGTAGCAAGCTGAAATGGACTGGGCCAGGCACACCTTGGTTCTCAAAGTGCTACCTTTGCTTTGTAATACAGTACAGCCTTTTAAATCATTTTATTGAGGGCTCATACAATTCTTATCACAATCCTACAACCATCCATTGTCTCAAGCACATTGGAACGTATGTCGCCATCATTGTTTTCAAAGCATTTTCTTTCTATTTGAGTCCTCCTTTGTATCAGCTCCTCATTTTTCCCCTCCCTCCCTCATGAGCTCTTGATAATTTATAAATTATTATTTTGTCCTGTTTTGTTCTGTCTGATGTCTCCCTTTACCCCCTGTCTTTTGTCCATCCCCCTGGGAGGGGATTATAGTTAGGTCATTGTGATAGGTCCCTTTTTTCTCCCCCACCTTCCTCTTACCCTCCTGGTATGACTACTCTCAATATTGATCCTGAGGAATTTATCTGTCCTTTATTCCCTGTACTTCCAGCTCTTATCTGTACCCATGTGCATGCTCTGGTCTAGCCAGATTTGTAAGGTAGTATTAGTATCATGATGGGCATGAGGAGAGGAAGCATTAAAGAACCAGAAGAAAGCTGTATTTTGTATCAGTGCTATACTTCAAACTGACTGTCCCGTTTCTCCCCACAACCCTTCTGTAAGGGGATGTCCAATTTCTTATAGATTGACTTTGGGCTTCCACTCCACACTCCCCACACCTGCTCATTCACATTATGCTTTTTTGCTCTCGGTCTTTGATGCCTGATACCTGATCCCATCCACACCTCATGATCACACTGGTGAGTGTGTTTGTTCCAAGTGGTCTTTGCTGTTTCTCAGCTAGATGGCCACTTGTTTATCTTCAGGCCACTCCCAGTTTATCTCCCAGTCACTACATCTTTTGATTGCCAGGTACCAACAGCTTTCTTCACCACATTAGCTTATGCATCCATTTTGCTTATACATGATCAGGGATCATGTCCAGAAGGTGAGCATCATAGAATGTCAGATTGTTAGAACAAAGTGTTCTGGTGTTAAGGGAATATTTGAGTAGAGACCCAATGTCCATCTGCAACCTTAATACTAACCCTATTTCCCCACTGTCATATATAAATATATTTACTTTTTTATAAATATATTTATATATATATACACATGTCTGTATTTAGATCTCTATCAATACCCTTTGCTTCCTAGTTCTTTCTTCTATTTCCTTTTACTTTCCTCTTGTCCCACTATCACATTCAGCTTTCATTCGGGTTTCAGTTATTCCTCTTGGTTACATTGCCCTTGATCAAGCCCTATCAGACCTTCTACACACTCCTCGCCTTTGATTTTTGGTCACTTGTTGTCTCCTTGTCCTTGGGCTTGTTAACACTCACCTCCTTTCCCTCGCCTCCCTCTTTCCCATGTGCCCCCTGAACTGTTGTTCTCTCTTCTGACTTGTTTATCCCACTATCCCATCCAGATAGACAGGCTGTGACAATATGCACAAGACCGAACACAGCAAAGCAACAATAGAAAATAAAACAATAGCTACTACAATGACAACAACAAGGCAATGACAAAACAATGAAAGCCTTTAAATAGTTCATGGTCTATTTGTTGTTCTTTATGACTCAATGGAATCTAATGGGGTGCTATGCCCTGGCCCCATAGTCTAATTTTGGTATTCCCAGGGGACTTTATTGCTCTGCTCCCCATGCTGCTCTGTTGCACGCCCCTAGCATCTCGCCTTTGTCAAGGGGGGCACAATTCCCGCCATGTGTCTCCAGTGTTCTGTCCTGTGGTGCTATGGGTCAGTGAGGAATGCCCTGTCTCATGGTGGAGCCTGTCCTATGGTCCTCTCTGTGCATTGGCTGCTCTGAACAGAAATATTGTCCTCACGGCTCAGAGGACCTGGATGTGCCTCACTCTTTCTTCCTGCCCCCTTGTTTGTTCCTGCATGCTTTGATTAGACACCTCCCTCCCCTTGAGCTGTAGCACAAAAATGGATTGCTTTCTGCTGACAGGCCAGTTAACTATCTTCCAAACATCTTGGCATAGACCAATTGGTGTGTGCCATGCTATATCCATTGGTTGAAGCATTTCAGTTGGTGTCCTGTCACTGCCCAGAGTCCTGCTTTCGCCAATATTTTCCATGTAACCTGAATTTCTTCCTTCAATGCTTTCTGTTTTGGATCGTGTATCAGCTCTTACCATCTCACTTGTGTGAAATGGGCAGATATATCGAAGTCAATCTATTTACCAAGAGTAGAAGGGCAAGGGGAAGGGTATTACTTGGAGGGCACTGAATTTATGTTAATGGTGTGAGATGGTTTGGAAAAGCATAGCAAGAACGGCTCCACAACTTGGGAACTGTAACACCGCTGAAACGTGCAGGTAGAAATTGCTGAGTTGATGGACTAGGGAACTTAAAGGGTTTATGGAAAAATGGACTTAGAGAATAATGGAATTTTCCATGAGCTTTTTGAAGGCCTCTTTTGCATTTGTTTTGTTATTTATATGTTTACTGTGACTAGGTAACTAGGCAGACAGAGAACCTTTCCATTATAGACGTTTCTATTCTTGGAGGGAGATGCTTGGAGGAGGTGTCTACCTTCCATTTATGGTCTCCCTCCTTTGGTAGGAAATACATTTGCATCCGAGGGTCTTTCTCCAAGATTTTCAACTGTGGTCCTCTAGAGCCATGGGCCCTGATCCAGTCGGGTGTCCATCGGATCTGTCCTGGACATGGCAGGCCTCCCTCCTCCTTTGGTTAAGCCACTTGGGGCCCTTTTAAAAATCTTTATTAGACTTACTTTGGACTCTGAGCAGGCTGCATGTAAAGGCCTTTTAAGATCTAAAGCACATGGAAGGATACTTATTTTTATTCTTGCTTATTATCATTTTATTGGCTCTTATTTATTCATTGAACATTTACTGGACCCAGGTAGTAAATCCATTACAGGGTATGCTCCTGAGGCCCTAAGAATTCATGACCTCAATTCTAGAGTCTGATAAGCCAAACCCTGAGGATCTTGGAGATGAAGGTCATTCTAGGGACAAATGAAGACCCAATGGGCTATGATATTGCAATCCCTGAGATAACTGGACTAGAGATGAGTTCGGAGACGCTCCTCCTGGTGAGAGATTAAAATGTAGAATAAGAGAAGAGCAATATAGAATATTGAATAAAGGCATTCATAGAAACCAGTAATATTCATTGAACACTTCCTACACATCAAGGAACCCTGGTGGCACTGGAGTTATTCATTGGGCTACTAACCCCAGGGTCAGCAGTTCAAAACCACCAGGAGCTCCGCAGGAGAAAGACGAGGCTTTCTGCACCAGTAGGACATTTTACAGAACCGTGCTACCCTGTCCTATAAGGTCTCTATGACTTGGACTCACTTGATGGCCACCAGACTGGGTTTTGCCGTTGTTTTGCATTACTTTGTGCCAGGCACGCTACAAGCACAATTTCATTTACTCCAACAACCCTGGAATGTACACTACACTGCTCCCCACCCCCACCCCCCGCTGAAGGATGAGGAAATGAAGCTTCGGGAGAGGTTAGGTACTTTGCCTGAGGTCACGTGGCTTGGAAGGGAATCGAATGCTGATAGACTGGAATGCCTCCTCCCTTCTCTGTGACAGGAATGACTGCTCTGGGGCTGGCAGTCATGGCCCTACCTCTCCAGGGGACAGTTCCATCTCACAGCCTCCTGAGGTAACACAGAAACTTTGATTTCTGAAGACATTTTGGTTCATAATCTGGCATCTTCGGTTTCTTCAGGACTACTTCCTGCTATTTGTAGCATTGTTCCTGGTGAGAAGGTGGAAGGTGGAGGAGTCCCAGATACTCAAAAAGATCAGGCATCTCAACGCTTTGCTCAGAACCTGGCCCAACACACGATCTGGAGAGGCCAGCTTCACAGGCCCTCAGTCTCCAGGACTCAAGTGAATTTGCTCAAGGGAATGTAGCCTCTTTGCGGCCAGCAGTGGGAATCATTTCAACAGATCCTGACTGCTTTTGGATTCCAGTTCAAGCAGCTGTCTGCAAAGAGCTTCTCTCGCCACACCACAAATCCACATGAGGGGAGTCCTGGAGAAGGGACATTGACGTCACCAAGTCTCGAGCTCCGAAGCTGGCTAATACCACTTCATGTCCCAACAGGAAACTGTGATAAGACTCAACTGGTGCTCGACTGGTGCTCCAGCAGGGTGCTCCGTCAGTTTCCACATCAGATGGATCAGTGGGGGAAGGTGATCAGGACGTGGCAGCACACCACGTAGGCTAATGGGACCAGAACTGGAGTCAGGCAATCCAAGGTGTGATCTTGGCGCTGCTCCTTTCAGCTGCGTGGCCTCTGGCAAATTACTGAACCTCTCTGAGTCTCTCTGGCATCTTTTAAGCAGAGATATCGGTGACTAGTGCATGACTTTGTTGAGAGAATCACATAATAGACTCACTTCCAAGCACTTACTGCAGAGCCTGGCCCATAAGAAAAGTTAACTTAATGTTGAGTGTTGTTATTCGATTAAGGGCAAACAAAACAAAAATCAAGTTGCGGTTCAGGTTAATAAGCAATGACTTTGAATGGCTTTCCTCCCCCACTGGATCAGCCTGCCCTTTGATGGCTTTGATCAGATCCAGCATCCCCGGTCTGGAGTCCTGCTCTGTGAAGCATGCCTGGGTATGCATAGAGACAGGAGCTTGGCAGGCCCCAAGGCCAACAGGCTTAGCGAGATGTGTACTCAGGATGAGACCTTTGAAATGTTTCAATACAAAGTCATGTGGCAAGGAGAGAGGCGCAGAAGAGGGAACCCTTTTGAGTCTCGGTTTCTGGGTCTTGGTGGGAAGGGTGCTCATCTCCTCTTTCTGACCTTCCTTCTGCCAAGGCCACCTGAGCTCTTCTGTAAGTGCATTCCACAACGCCTACCTGAGTCTGGGCTGGAACCGCTTTCTGTCTGACCCTGCTCTCTGGGACACGATATTACAGCTAGGGCTCATGCTAGTCCACCTGTCAGGGCACTCTGCTTCTTACCCCAGCCCTGTGCCAGTCATTGAGGGGTTCTCTTCGCTTTCATTAGTGGTCTCCTTTGCTCTTGGTAAAGGCAGGCTTCCCTCACCAAGGGTCCTCCAGGCGGTCACAGCTGATGGCACCCCAGTGTGGAACTGTGCTCCAGGGACGTCTCAGAGATGCAGAAGATTGCCAGGCCTCTCTTCCGAAGTGGCTCTGAGTGGACTTGCACCTCCGACCGGCAGGTGGCAGTACAGCATTTTGACCACGGGCACCACCGAGGGGCGCTCTGGGACCCACCAGCTCGACCATCACACCCACCCCACCACCCCACCCCGGCTGCGGCCGTGTGCAATTCCACAGTGCCGCCGCGGTGCCCATGCCTTGCAGAAAGAAGACGTCTTCTCTGAACGGGAGCAGGCAGCCTTTCGCACCAAACCGCCTGAAGTCATCAGAAGATAAAGCTGGCTCTTCCTCCGCAGCTGCTTAATGCTGTTGCTTTGCACCAAAAGCTGGGCTTTCCTCCCCAACGGAAAACCAGCCCTTGAGGTTAAGGAAACGTCGCCACCTGGTGGAAAGATGGTGAAATACTGTCACATTGTTCTCCGTGGGGCTGCTGAGGGGGTTCCATGGTCCCTGCCTTTTAGTTAGCTGTCCAGGGCTCCCTGTGTAGAAATAACTGAGCTGTGCCGAGCGTGGGGTGCTTCTAGGGGCCAACTCGTGGCCACCGAGTCGATTCTGACTCATGGATTGCAACACATGGCGATCCTATAGGTCAGAGTAGAATTGCCCCCATACATAGGGTGTCCAAGCCCGTCATCCTTACAGAAGCAGACTGCCACCTCTTTCTCTTGGGGTGACTGGTGGACCTTTGGGTCAGCCACTGCACGTGCCAGCATCCCTTTCTCGTCTCCAAACAGCAGTTAAGGTCGAACAAACTCGTAAGGAGCACCCTGGGAGGGTTCTCAGGGGCTGGGTCTGACTCCCTCCCTTTCCTGGTGGTGCAAACAGAGTTGGTGATGGTCAGGAAGAGGATCCAGATCACCTGTCCCATGGGATGAGTGATTCAGGGTTGCCTTCCCTACCGCGCACACACACACGACCCCAACAGGTGCACCGCTCCGGTTGTTAGGGACCCTTGAGTGGGTTTCAGCACAGTGACTGTGTGTATCTGAACCTCCCTCACACAGGTTCTTAGGTTGCAGCCCAGTGTGGGAGCCACGGTGTTAATCCATCCTGTTCGGGGTCTTCCTCTTTTTTTCTGCCCTTCCATCTTACCAACCATGATGTCCTTCCTTCTCCGGGGACTGGTCTTTCCTGAAAACATGTCCAAAGGACTTGAGACCAAGTCTCACCAGCCTTGCAATCTGGCTGCACTTCTTCCAAGACACAGCTGTTTGTTCTTTCGGTCGTCCATGGTATTTTCAATATTCTTCACCAACACCTTAGTTCAAGTGTGTTGATTTTATTTTGGTCTTCCTTATTCGGTGACCTCCTTGCACGTGCGTAGGATGCTATTGAAATGCTATGGCTTGGGTCAGCTGCACGTTGGTCCTCAGAGTTAACTCCTTGCTTTCCGAATGGTTTGTGTGGGAGAGTTACCCAATGCAGGCACATCATTTGGTCTCTTGACTGCTCCTTCGGGGAGCTCTGACAGTGAAACCCAGTCAGATGAAGTTCTTGGCCCCTTCCATATTTCTTTATCATCGTGTTATCTTTTATCTTCATGTTACCTATAGGTTAGGATTTTTGTTTTCTTTACATTGAATTACAATCTGTACTGAAGGTTGCAATCCTTCATCTTCATCAGCAAGTGCTTCAAGTCTTCCTGCTCAGCAGACAAGGCCGTGCCATCTGGGTATCATAGGTTGTTAATAAGCCTTCCTTCAATACTGATTGCACATTCTTCAGACGATTCAGCTTCTCTAATTATTTGCTCATCGTACGGACTGAGGAAACATGGTGAGAGGCTTCAGTCTTGATACACACCTTTCTTGATATTTAACCATGCAGTGTTCTGTTGTCCTGTTCACACCACTGCCTTCTGATCCATTTACAGGTTCTAGTGAGCACAAAACTGTGTTCTCGAATTCCCATTCTTCACAAGTTTGTTACAACCCACATAGTCAAAGGCCTTTACAAAGTCAATGAAAGACAAGCAAACATCTTTATGGTATCGTCTGCTTTCAGCCAAAACACGTCTGACATCAGCAAAAATATCCCTTGGTCCCTTGCTCTATGTCTTCTTCCGAATTTGGTGTGAACCTCTGGCAACCTTCTGTCAATGTACTACTGCCACCATTATTGGATGATCTTCAGAAATTTTTGCTTGTGTGTGATGTCAACGATATTGTCCTGTCATCTAAGCATCCTCTTGAGTCAGTTTTCATTGGAATTGGTACAAATATGGATCTCTTCCAGTCAATTGTCTTCCAAATTTCTTGGCATAGATGAGCGAGTGTTTCCAGTGTATCATCATCTTGTGGCAGCATTTCCATTGGTATTCTATTGATTCCCGGAGCCTTGGTTTGGGCTCTGCTGCCAGTGCATCTTGAACTCAGTCCTTTGGCACCACTGGTTCTTGTTCATATGCTACCTCTTAAAACGGTGCCACGTCAACTGGTTCTTTTAGGTACAGTGAGTGTGTATTTTTTCCATCTTCTTTTTGTGTTTTCTGCATCATTCAATATTCTAATCATAGAGGACAACCTATTCCTTCTTCAGGGTCTCTTCTGAGTCTGGAAGTTCTGCTAAAACCCATTCACTTTGGGTGACCCTGCCAGTATTTGAAATACCAGTGTCATTGTCTTCAGTATCAAAGTAACACACAAGCCACTACGACATGAAAAACAGATGGCTGTACTTCTGCCTAAAGTGCCCTGATCATCGAGGCTGGCAGGATCTAGATTGTCATCCTGAATGTTCTGTTTTGCTTTTTATCAACTTCGTGGGAGGCCAAAGGAGAAGATCAGAGAAATTTTCATTAGGCTATGATAATTCTAGAGATAGAAAGAGATAGAATGGAACACAGAAAAAAAGAACATAGACAAATTTGGATACTGAGAAGTCTATTGTATGTGTTACCCACCTAGTAAGCAGTGAATGCTTCTGATGGGCTTGGGATAGGCTCATCTCATCCCTATAACTCTCTGGTCCAGCAAGAAATGCTTTACATGATAAGTAGTGAGAAATGCTTTCATCATGTCTGTTTGGGGAAATTGGATCGTGAAGATAGGAAGTTCAGGGAGTTGACTGTAGAAAATCTCATTATTTATGCTAAGTGTAGCTACCCATTATTGTGTAAATAGCACCATAGTCTTACTGGCACAGCCATTTCCACCCGGCATATTTGCATATCACTTTGCAGTTCACTGCAAGCTTTAATGTATTTTAAACTATTTAATTCTCACAAACACCCTATAGTGGGAACTATTAGTCATTAGGAAGTCAGAGACTCAGAGACATGAGGCAATTTTTCTGAGGTCACACAATTCTACTTGACAGTCGTGAGACTTGAGAGAAAGGAAAAGACTTAAGATGGAGTCTCTGCCTACTTCCAGCCAGTCTCCTCTGGACCCTGTGTGTTGGTTTTTCCCGGTGGCCGCCTCTGTGATGGTAGAAAATGCTTGAAAGTCACATCCCAGGCGTTTCCATTTAAATTTAGGGGGAAATAATCCGATCTCAATAGCAAGCCAGGAGTACCTTTTGTACATCTTCAAGCTAAAGGCAGAAGCAAATAGACTGAGCAGGATGGGCTTCATGCCGACGTGCAAGTGAAGTCTCAGAATCCCAAAAAGAAAGTCCGGGAAAGGTCCTGGGAGCTTGCATCTGGCTCCTGGACAGAGGAATGGAAAGATTTTACTGAGATGGTCTGTGTTTCTCAAGACCAGAACCCGTATCGCCTGGCCCTTGATTGGTGGAGCAATCCATCCCCCTCCTCCCAATAAGAGGAGCTGGCCCTTTAAAAATGACAGCACTCCTTCATGGAAGCGTCCCTCCACAGGTGGGCTAATCCAGCTGCTGGCTCTGTTGTTCTTGTTGCTGAGCTGCTCTCTAGTCAGGGCCGACTCGTCGCATCCCCAGGTGACTGCGTGGAAGTGCCTCTTGGTGTTCCCTTAGCCGTCATCTTTATGGGGAGCCCTCGCGGTACAGTGGTTAAACACTCGACTGCCAGGTAGCTCAAACCCCCCAGCTGCTCCGAGGAAGAAAGGTGCGGCCATCTACTCCTGGGAAGATTCCAGCCTTGGAAACCTGAGTCCCGCCTACTCTGAATCGGCTAGATGGGTTATTGTGGTTGTTTCACTACTTATGAGAGCAGACCACGAGGTCTTTCTTCCGTGGGGCTCCGGGGTGGTGTCTCGTCACCCACCTTTCAGTTAGCAGCCAGGCACTCAAACATTTGCACCCGCAGGGTTGTTGGGTCACTTGCCTTTGAATACAACTGGACAACTCCTAAGTTCATGTCCACAACCACTCCCTCCGCTCCTCAGCTCCTCAGCTCCACATATGTATCAATTCACTCGAGAGCTTCACTTCAAAGCTAATTAGCACCAAAATGGCCATGTCCAAACTCTTGGTTGCTCCAACCCCTAGCCCCTGCTTTCATGAATTTCCCCTTGGTAAATGGAAATCCCATTTGTCTAACTTCTTGGTCAAACAGTTTAGAGTCATCCTCAAATTCCTCTTTTCTCTCACAACCCATGGTCAATATACTTATAAGTGCTGACTGCCTGCCTTAGTCCTGTGCTCAGAATTCAATGCCTTCTCACTATCACCATTGCCATCCAGCCACCTGGACCTGAACTAGGACCCCTGGTGGTGCATTGGGTTGCACAATGGGTTACTAACCACAAGGACAGCAGTTCAAACCAAACAGCTGCTCCCGGGAGAAAGAAGTGGTCTTTTGCTCCGCTAAAGACTTAGAATCATGGAGAGTCAGAATTGACTCAATGGCAGTGATTTCTGGAAAGATTTATAGTCTCAGAAATCATATAAGGGCAGGTCTCCTCTGCTCTCTTTGACAGGTAAACTCTATGCTAGTTGGGAACCTGAACTATTGAAGCAGCCACTTATCCGATCTCCCTGCACAGGGTTTTTCTCAAGATGTAAGCCAGCTCATAATACCCAGGCTCCGATCCGTCCAAGAAATTTCCATCTTGGTCCAGTGGTCACTAATGATCTACGCCCATCCAACTCTCTAACCTGACTACCTGCCACTTCTCCCTGGCTTCCTGCATTCCTGCCATCAGGATGTAGCTGTCTCATCCATGAGAAATGTAAGCCTCAGAGAAACAGGGGCTTGGTGTCCTTTCCTGGTACAGTCCAGGGCCTACACAATGTCTGAAACATCAAAGATTCCCAGCAACTATTTGTTCAACAATGAATGCCTTTTCCCTCACCCTGGGCACTCCCTGTCGGAGCCCCGGTGGTACAGTAGCTATGTATTCGACTGCTAACTGCAAGGTCAGCAGTTCAAAACCACCAGCTGCTCCAAAGGAGACAGCCCAGACTTTCTACTCCCTGAAAGAGTGAAGTCCACAGGTGCATTTCCACCCTGTCCTCAAGGGCTGCTTTGAGTCCAAAGTGACACAATGGCAGTGAGGAAGACCATCCATTCAAAGCCGACTCAAATTCCCTCTTGCTGCGTCTTCCCATGATTTGCATTGTGCTCCACGGTACAGGAGTCCCATGATGCCTAGGGGCTTCGCATCACCCTCTCCACCCCCACTCCAGGGCTGTCATGGGAGTGCCTGTCCAATCTCCTAGCCTTATCTTCAAAGTACTGTTTCTCAATGACTATGTTCTCTTCCCCTTGGCAGTTCTGCCCATCGCCAGCCTCCTTGGTGCCAGACAGGAGAGCCAACCAGGAACTGAGAACATGCTGATTCTGATGATAGACCAGGTGTGCTCGAGTATTAGCCAAGACCACACAAGTCAGGAGTAAAGGGTTCTGCATCGGTACAAGCAGTCACTGTGGTTCTCACGATCCATTTTCCCCAGGTCTGTATAACATCTGCCTTACCTCTGTCACCGCTGCGAAGTTTAGGAGAGAAAAGGCAGGAGGGTATATTAGGCCAGTTGATGAGAAAAACAAATTCAGTGACAGATAAGTGTAAGAAAGAGTTATATATCAAGAAATAGCTGAATATCAAGAAAACATCCCAACCTAGTCCAAATCAATCCACAAGACTGATATTTGTCCATAAGTCCTATACTAGTCCATAAATCTCTCTTCAGACTCACACAGCCACAAGCAATGATGCAAAAGGCAGAAAGATCACCAGCCCGTGTGTGCAAAGTCTTGTGGATCCTATGGTGGCAGAAGCAACTCCGGGGTTCCCATAGGTCTCTAGTAGGTCTCCCCGAGTGGCTCACCAGCAGGAAGGTGAAGGCAAATACAAGGGGGCGGGAGGTTCCCAGGACCCTCCTTATGAGGAGGTCATGGCCACAAGGAGGTACCAACAGGCTGTGACCTTATTGACAGGCTAGACTCCACCCCTTCACTTCAAGTTGACAAGAGATTATGTAACTACCACAGACAGAGAGCTAAAAGGAAGAAGGGGGAATGTGTTGAGGTGAAGTGAGAAACATCAGGGTGCATAATTGTGCTAGTCTTGTCATAATTGTGCTAGCCTGGTGGGCACCATCAAGTCGATTTCATCGGACTCAACGTGACCAAATAGAAATTGCTCCATGGATTTTCTTAGCTGTCGTCTTTACAGAAGCAGACTGCCAGCTGATCTTTGTCCTGTGAAGCTAGTGGTGGCTTCGAACCGGCAGTCTTTTGGTTAGTAGCCAAGTGCTTAACCACTGGGTCACCAGCTTTCCTTGTGAAACCACTAGAGAAATGCCCCCTTCTTAATGAGACCAGGAAGTGTGGCAACTACCCCAGAAATCCAAAACACCCTTGCACTAAAACATTACCAGACATTCAAACTCAGGACACGGGGTCAATGGGAATTCTTTCTTAGGCCATAAACACTCCCAGGAGTGTGCCACCAGTGAGCTCTCAAGCATTCATGTCATGCTGTGAGCTGTAGTCCTCTGTTTGGGGGCAAACCAATGGAAATAAGAGTGTCTTGATGAGAAACAGGTGAGAGGCTGAGGCTCTGTGTTCCAATCAATTTTATTTACAAAAACGCTGTGCCCAGGGGCCATAGTTCATTAATCCTGGGTCTTGAAGTGAGGACAGTGGTGGAGAAATGTTAAGAAATCTGAATATATCTGGTTTATTGTAAATCATCCAAAGCAAAGGGAAGTTAGGCTCTCAGCACTTGAAAACAATCATCCAATTTAGCAAAGAAGGTGCCCTTATCAGTGACGAGTGAATCAAGGTCCAACATGCATGTGTTGCTCGCTCATTAACACAGGGGAACTGTCCACCCACTTTTCAGGTTGCAGTTATTCTTGTTCGTCATTTATAACAATACATTGGCTGGGCCACAGATTTAAGAATCCCACTACCACTACCACCACCACCACACACACAAATCAACAAAGCTTTCTGTTGGAAAAAAAAAAATCTAATGACCAGAGGAAATGACAATGACACCTATAATGTAGTCTGTTGCTATTTGTTCATTGTATTTGTACATTCTCACTGCCATGGAATCAAGCCCAACTCACAGATACCCTATCGGACTGTAGAACTGCACGTATGGGTTTCTGAGACTGCAAATCTTTGTGGGAGTGAAGAACCTTGTCTTTCTACTGTGTTTACATATACTTTATATCAATAAATCTTCAGCGGCCATTACCAAACACCACCTTCATAATGGACTTCAAACTGCTTTGTTAAGGCCCAGATCAGATAAGACATTTTACTATCTTATACCATAAGCAACTTTAGTTCTCCCACGAGTTACCCCCTGCGCTCGCTTCTGCTCCACCTACTGGCAACTCAGAGAAGGTCTCCAGGGAACACAGACGAGTTCCTCAAGCACAAAGGATTCCCTACTCTCAAACCCAAGAGATCCACCACCTCCTTTTCCTTTAAAGTGAAGTCCAGAACCCCACTGGAAACATGCAGGTTCCTGCACACCCTTCCTGAAGGTTCATCTTTTTGTTTTTCAAAACAAAATTGGTACCTATTTGTCCATGACATTTTACATGAAACTAAGAAGGTAGGAAATGTATGCTGTAAGATTTTTATACTTCATAGATTCGGGTTCCATGCCCCAACAATTCATTAATGAAAAGGTTTTAAAACATTGACCAAAGAATTCATAAAGAATTATATTTAACAATCTGTCTTCTAAGTGAGGTGCCAACGAAGACCACATGGAAGGAGCACACCAGTCTATGTGATCCAAGAGTTATAAATAGTAAAATCCATATCTGGAAGAGGGAACAGTATCAGAGTTTAAATTCTGAACACCCATTTTCATAAGGCTATGGATGACAGGAAACGTCCAAAATCCACTAGCAGGGTTCACACATGGATTGAGCCTCCATCGAATCCCCTCTGACCGTAGTCCAGGGGTGTGAATAGCCTCTCTATAGGATACAAACATTATGAAATCAATTATGGCACAGATAGTTCAGTTAAATGATAAGACCTTATCATTTTATCTCTTTTCACCCATTTTAACACAGGCTTACAGGATGCATAATTTTGATGAATTTCTGCTTCTGCAATGAAAGTTACAGATACTATTTACATGTACCTCCTACCATACACTGACTTTTATCCACTGAATGAGTTATCTATAGCCAAATTCAGTTTCTTTTAAGTCTTCTAATCTCAAAATTCTTTGTGTGATATACCTAGATATACAGATGGAAGTCATTTTGACTCAAATATAAATGAGTATTAATCCCAGTAAACCTATTTATCACTCATGAAAATATTGCTTCAGTAAGAAATATAAAGGTCATCAAAAGTTCTTCAAAAATAAGCATCAAATATAGAGACAAACCACGCCATGAAGATTGTCCTACAGACCAGCCCAAATGATCCTTTTGTTGAAATATCACAAATGCTATAGAATATTAAATATTATAAATTGTATGTAAATATGTAGCTTCACTTCATTTCATTGATATTAGTATATAATTATGTTGTTCTTAAAGTTTTTTTTCAAAAGAATTGATTCAGTTTCATTCACATGTCAATTTAATGGGTTTCCATAGAGAAGATATATAATAAATGTCTGTAATCTAGTGTTAGTGTCATTTCCAGTTTAATATTTTCTACCTTCTTGTTATTTGAGGTTTTTGTATTCTGTGTTATTTGATATTGTTGCTACTTTTGTTTGTATATTGTGTGACTTTCTGTGTATGAAATTCAGGATAGGTAAATCTATAGAGACAGTAACTTAATTGATAGTTACCTCAAGACATAGTAAGGGAGGTTGGGGGGAAATGGGAAGCCAACAACAGTGAGGATGAGAAAGAAGAAACTGTCCTGATATTGATTGTAGTGGTGATTGCACAAGTATTCTTAATATGATTGAACTAATTTGTATGATCTGAATTATATTCCAACAAGACTATATATGTATATGTATAGAGAGAGAGAGAGAGAGAGAATGCTGGGTATAGTGCAGCCAAACAGTCAGGCATCTGAATGCTGGAACAATGATCCCCAAAACTTGGTAAGGTTCTAGAGCAGTGGTTCTCAACCTTCTTAATGCTGAGACCCTTTCCTACAGTTCCTCATGTGATGGTGACCCCCAACCATAAAATTATTTTTGTTGCTACTTCATAACTGTCATTTTGCTACTGTTATGAATTGGGTGACCCTTGTGAAAGGGTCATTCGACCTTCAAAGGGTCATTCGACCCACAGGTTGAGAACCGGTGTTTTAGAAGGTCTGTAACTTTCTCCTCTCTAATTTTGGTGCAGGGCCTTGTCTACATTCTTATTGCCTATATTAGGTGATGGGCCCTCCAAGACCATGATTCAGTTTTGTTCTCATCTCCCACATACAGCAGATAATGTAGGGTCTCCTATCTTCTTCCTATAATGTTAGCAGAAAGAGTTTTCTCCTAACTGTTGGATAGTAATTGAACATCTTAGCACTGCTCTGGAAGAGAGAGAGGAAGATGTATAGGTGCCCTGTTTACCTTTGTACAGATAGAAGAAGAGGCAGTTTTTGTCCACCAGAAAGACTCGAGTTCAACCCTGCCTTCACTCTGCCTAACTTTGAGCAACCTCTTGACTGCAAAGCTCCTGCCTCCCTCGATGTCTCTCCCTCTCCACTGATACAAAGTCAAGAGCTGCCTGGAGTAGTCATCCCCTCATCTGTCCCCATGCTTGCTCCTACCTCCTCCAATGCAGTCTCCCTATAACCACTAGAATGTGTTTGTAGAAAATGAATCTCATCATTTTATTCCTCTGCTTACGACTCTTCCTTGCCTCCCATGTCCTCCTAGAGAATGCGCAGGTTCCTTAAGAAAGCCCACAAGCCCTTTGCCATCTGCTTCTTTCCTGGGTCCCTGTTGAGCTTCATGCCACACCATTCTACTCTTTGACCAGTGACCACATCCGTCTTTCTGTTCCTCATGTGGGCAAAGCTCCAGCTGCTGGGCATTTGCTTGTGCTGTTTTCTCCCTCTGCCCCTTCCTCACACCCTTCACAGATAAAGTGAGCCACACTCCGTCTTGTTCACTCTTCATTTATAGAGCTAATGCACTGGAAACCTTCTCTGAAAACCTTCTCAGATTCCTCATTCTAGAACCAAGTTGTCTACTTTATGGATTTCCCTAACCTTTGTGAGCCACCTACCTCAAATGCATTAGATGATGTGTGAAATGATTGGTTTAACGTCTGTCTGCATTGGCTAGACTAGACACTCCAAGAGGCCAGTAGATGTGTTGAGTGAATAGCTAGAGAAGTTTGCTTTCTTGGGGACTGTTTCCTTATTTATTAATGGTGACCATACCCACTTCACAGGATTGTCCTGAGGATTAAGCAAATGATCCATGCTGATGCCCTAGCACAGTGTCTTGTATATAGCAGACACTTAGTCAACATTTGTTGAATGACTGTAAGCACTACAGCTTCTAAGATGACACCTCTTAAAATAGGCCCAGCATGAGGGCTAGGTTTGTAATTAGCACTTGTGAAGGGTTCTTTATTGGGTAATTAATGTAATTTAAACCTTGAGTGTTGAGGCTAAGGTATGATTAAGAGGAGCTGTTGATTGGCATTCACTGGGCATGGACGGTGGCCTTGTGCCAAACAAGGACACGCAGTAATGTTGTCCTGAGGGATGAGTTCACCTGCACTGTGGAGATGGACGCAGGAGAGACTTGAACTACGTAGTTGGAAAATGCAAGAAGATTCCTCAAGTGCAGGCAAAGGCATGTTGATATTCCTAAGTTCCTGACTTCAAGATCCCATCCAGGATTAAAAAAAAAATCTCCTTTTCGCACTCCATCTTCGGAAAGTACTAGGTATTGTGCTCCATCAAGAAAGGCAATATACAAGATAAAAAGGAATGGGATCCAGGCATTTTGATCTGACACCGGAAGGGGAAGACTGGAATTCCCAAGATGATGAAATGGGGAGAGCAGGAAGATGGCAGAGCAGTCACCTGAGCAGTGTGGAGGGCTCCTGAAGAGCCATCACCAGGGGGTAGGCTGAACTGGTGAACAATTTGATGCCAAGAGAAGAACTGGAGAAAATAGCTTAGAGGAAGAGTGGTGCTCAGTGCTCAGACAATCAAGCAACACAACAATGAAGTCATTGTGAACTCCCAGGATGGGGGTGGGGTAGGAAACAAAGAGCAGCACAGAAAGAAAATATAATCCTTACACATTAGGTGGCTTAGCTGTGAACAATATTTGTAATAGTTACCTCATAAAGGCTGACCTCTGACCTAACCTAAAGTTGTCATAGAACTATCTGGAGATGGAGAAGGAGAATGCAGTGGATAGATGCAAATGTGGGCACTAAGGAGAAAGGTACTGTTGAGGGACGTAAGATCTATTTTTTATGGCAATCTGCCCTATATTATATACAAGGTCAGAAATGTTCAGATAAATAGGGACAGCAGGAGACCCCACTTGACATGTTACTGAGAAGTATGAGGAAACACTTGGGAGCAACAAAAGAATGGTAGTTAAACGTGACAAAAGAAATTATATCGCCCACCTGCCCCTAGCGGGAAGCTTGGCAACATGTCAAATGTTTCATGGCAGATGCACCCAGGACAATTAGAAGAAGAGGTGATAGGGAAGGAACTGGGCTGCCGGCTGGGAAAAGGAGTTTCGTGACAGCGACTGATCATGCACTAAGCAGTCTGAGAGGCTCGCAGTGCTATTGGAATGTTTGCATTAAAAAGAGGCATTCCTTTCCTAAAATTAAAGAAGCTTAAAAAATACGAAGAAGAAGGTGTAGTGAAATATGAATGCTGTTTGAGTCGTTGGCTTTTATCTGTGCTCTTGTATATGTCTCGATTATTTCAGGCAAACACTGGCCTGTCTAGTTCACACAGGAGAGGAAATGGCATCACCTTTCTGAGAAGTGAAGAATGTCAGACTTCCATGGGAAAAGCAACCAGAAACTGCAGGGTAGAGGGAGTTTGGGGCAGGAAAGGAGAGGCGCCCTGATGATGGAAAGGGGCTGGAGATTAAGCAACCTGTAGGCTGCAGGTGTGTGTCTAACAAGGATCCTGCAGACTTCCCTAGTTCCCATGTCCCTGCCAGTCAATATCCCCATTTCCAAAGCCCTTTAACATCCGCATCCTCCAAAGGACAGAGTCCCGGGTACCCTCTGCCCCCGCCCACAGCGATATTCCCAGAGTGGTACCCGCAGGCAGTGTGTGTCTGGGTATGAGTTGCCTTTATTTCTGACATGTTTCTACCAATATGCACCGTGTAACCTTTCTTTACAGCGCCCATGACAAGGCAGAACAATTAGGCAACCAAAATACATCCTGAGGATTCTGAGGAAAGGAAAGAAAATGGACTGGTTAATCGCATGGGAATCGGAGGCTCCTAGATCCAAGGTGGATCCTTGTTCAATACCACCAGCTCCTGACTTGAGCCCTCTGGGTAAGTGGTTTCTCTGGGTGAGGTGGGGGTGGGGGGCAGCAGTTCTCCTCTGTGAAAGTAGGAGAGTAAAAGAACCTCACGGCAGGGTTGTTGTTAGAACTAATTGAGTGAATGCAGAGTGCCTGGCATGTCCTCAGCGGCAGCACAGGCAGGTCACCGGGGTCAGTTGTTTGGGGCATCCATGCCATCGACTCACTCAGCCCTGGTGCATAGTTTTAGCTAATTTTACTTTTCACTAGCTAATGATTAGCCATCTCCAAGTGATGCAAACACTTAGGCCCTCCACTGCTACCTGGAAGGTCAGTGGTTCTAACCCCTCCAAAGATTCCTGGGAATCCACTTCTCAGAGGTCACATGGCCTTGGAGATCCTAGGGAGGGCTTCTACTCCACAGTCGTTGGTGGCCAGGACTCACCAGCAATTAACAACAAGAAAATTTATTTTAATTTACAGCACTATGGAAAGCATAGTTAATGATACGAAAAGACTCGAAACAAAAAAGCACCAGTTACCGTTCCCTTACTCTTACCTCTTCTGTCCTACACCCAGAGTCTAGCGCTTTCACCTCTTTGGGTCTTTTTCCTGGTGTTTGCATCCTTGGGTCTAAATAATATGCTTACTAAAAGCATATTTTAAAATCACTTCCTGATTTTAAAAAAAACCATTTACTGTACAGCTAAGGTAGTCAAGAGCTCGGTATTATACAACAGACACATGGACCAGTAGAACAGAATTTGGAACCCAGAAGTAAATTCATCTACAACTAAGCTTCAGCAAAGACTGAAATTCATTAAGTAGGGAAAAGATTAAGATAGCAGATAGGTTTTGGACCTTAACTAAGGTGTCCCTAAAGACAGGAACACTTTTTTTTCTAATAATCTGGCACTCTTTGATACTTACCATTGCAACATGATCACTGAAGACAAAATGAGTGCATAAGCAAATGTGGTGAAAAAAGCTGATGGTGCCCAGCTAGCAAAAGATAAAGCATCTATTAAATTTGTATTCCATGATGCTCAGCTGCCTGATGTGATCACTGAAGACAAATAGGTACATAAGCAAATGTGCTGAAGAAAGCTAATGGTGCTAAGTTATCAAAAGATACAGCATCTGGGTCTTAAAGGTTTGAAGATAAACAAATGGCTATCTAGCTGAGAAGCAACCAAGTCCACACAGAAGAAGCACACCGGCCTCTGTGTTCACGGGGTGTCAAAAGGATCAGGTCTCAGGCATCAAACAGGAAAAAAAACCTGTCATTATGTGCTTACCTTCCTGATGCAACCACTGAGGATAGGTGGAAGCATGAGCAAGAGTGGTGAAGAAAGCTGATGATGCCCAGTTATCAAAAGAAATGGCACCTGGGGTCTTAAAGGCTTGAAGGTAAACAAGTGGCCATCTAGCTCAGGAACAACAAAGCCCACTATGGAAGAAGTATATCAGCCTATGTGATCATGAAGTATGGAAGGTATCAGGCATCAAAAAACAAGAATCATATCATTGTGTGCCCACCTTTCCAATACGATTGCTGAATACAAATGGTTGCATAAGCAAATGTGGTGGATAAAGCTGATGTTGCTCAGCTACCAAAAGATAAAGTATCTGGGGTCTTAAAAACTTGAAGACAAACAAAGCTGTAAATCTTTATGGGAACAGATAACTGTTACATTGTGGGGACTGAAATTAATGTCCCAAAACAAAATGTGTATGAATTGTTAAGTGGAAAACCAATTTACTCTCTAAACTATCACTCAAATCACAAAATATTTTAAAATAAAGAATGCTGTCCTTTGACATGACAACCTCTGGACATTATCATAAATGAAGATTTAGCTCTCTTACATCCTACTCTTTCCTTTGCCAAAGTCACAATTTGGAAGTAAATCAATAACAGTGTTTGAATTTTAACCACTAGCTACATAGTCATTATCCACAGATCAGGTGCAAGTATACCACAATTACATTTCCTTTCTGTTCTTCCAGGAGTTAGCCATCATGTTGTTTACTTGTCACTTGCGTGATTTTTCTTGGAACTTTTATTTACTTATTTTTTTTACAAATATTCTAACAGATCTATTCTACGTGTTTTTGATTCTGCGTTGTCAATATCTAAGCAGAGCTGCCATGCTGTCACTCGGGACACACTGACTGAGCTACCCCTGCCCACCCCCAACAGTGCTCATACCGCGGTTCCCCATTTCCCAAATCTGAGATCTTCTACTTCCTTGAGCAAGGAGTCCTAGACAGCATAGTGGTTATGCATTGGGCTGCTAACTGCAAGACTAGCAACTCCAAACCACCTGCAGCTTGGAATGTGAAAGGCAGGGCATGCTACCCTCATAAAGAGTTATATACAATCTCAAAAACTCACATAGGCAGTTCCACCCTGTCCTGTAGGGTCACTGTGAATCAGCATGGACTCAACGGCAGTGAGTTTGGTTTGGAATTTTCTTAAGCTTTGTCTTATACATCTTCCAGTACTTCTTGAAAGCAGGTGCATAGGAGGCGTATCTGATAATATCTTGGTTCCTCCCTCACACCAGGTGTTTGATTACACTGGATATAACATTCTAGGGTGAAAATCATTCCCTCATAGAAATTTAAAGGCACTGCTTCATTTCTTTTAAGATCTACTACCACTTCAGAGAAGTGTGATGTCAGTCTGGGTCCAAGTCCTTTGGATGAACCCCTACCACCCTCTGGGAGCTTCTGTTTACCCCTGGTGTTCTCAAATTTCCCAGGAGTACGTCTTGGTGTGGATTTTTAAAAATCTATTTTACAGGGTACCTGATGAGTAGTCTTTTCAATCCAGAGCCTCATGGAGTGAAAAAAATTCCAGAAATTTTTCTAACATCTTATTTCAAAAATCATCTTATTGAGGGTTCACACAACTCTTATCACAATCCATACATACATACATTGTGTCAAGCACATTTGTACTTTTGTTGCCATCATCATTCTCAAAAAAATTGCTTTGTACTTGAGCCCTTGAGCCCTTTGTATCAGCTCCTCATTTTCCCCTTCCTCCCCAACCCCTTCTCAAGAATCCTTGATAATTTATAAATTATTAATATTTTGTCATGTCTTACATTGCCTGACATCTCCCTTCACCCACTTTTCTGTTGATTTTCTTCTAATACCTTTATCCCTGTGGGCACTATGGGCTCCTATGCCAGACCCCATGTGAGGTTGACCCTCTGGATTGCATAAGCTAGTGCATTTGCTCCCTGAAACGCCTTCCTTCCCTCACTACAAGAAAGATGGAAGCCACATGTTGCATAAAGCCAAAGAGAACCACTTAGGCTTCTAGACCCAGGGGTTAAGGAGGCAACTTCCTTGACAGGAATGCCAAAGAGCTCCTGGCAGATAAGTGACCCTGTATGAGAGGGCTTCAAAAAGTTCATGAAAAGGAGGAATTAAAAGATAATGGAAGATTTCCACATGACCCAGCAATCTTTCTGCCGAGTATATATCCTATAGAAATAAGAGCCGTAGTGCAAAGAGACATATAAGCAACATGTACATAACAGCACTGTTCGCAGTAGCAAGAAGATGGAACCAACCTGGCCATCAGTAGAAGAATGGATAAAGACACTTCAGTGCATATACACAGTGACATATTATGCGTCACTGAAAGGCAACAATGAGACAACGAAGCACTTCATGGCAAGGACCAACCTGGAGAACATGAGCCAATGGCAAAAATCTCCACAAATATAGCATGAGGCCATTGTTATAAAGGAAGGGGGTGGAATAAGACAAAGATTTCATACCAAAGGAAGCAGATTTGGAAGTGATCAAGAAGGGGAGAGCAAGGGAAGGAAGATGAAGCAATTAGCTAGAGAGCCCATAGATAATAGCATAGGTGAATGGGGAGAAGATAATTCACCAGAGGGTGACATGGTGGGGGGTAGAGGGAAACTATCAGGGGAGGGAGAGTTGGGGAGGGTTGTTGTCAATGTAAAATTAATTATCTGAAATGTAAATCCTCACCTAATTGAGTCACACACAAAAAGTAAGATACCGGACTTCTTTTCATGAACTTTTTGAGGGGCACAAATTTATTAGAGGCACAACTTCAGTCCATCTAATTTGGACACGGACAAGCCCAACATCAGGCCTTACAGAGAGATAGAGACATGGAGCCTCAGAGTTCAGGAGCACACCAGCAAAACAGGTCATCCAGCAAGGCTTGTCTCCCGGAAGCAAGATGAGATGGAACAAGTTAGTCCACATTTTGTCAGAATTAGGTGGCTGAGGGATGGGTTCTCAGGAAAGTCTAGTGCAAGTATTGATGATGTAGTTCACATAGGGACTGTGCAAACTTTCTACTTCCGTCCATTCGTCCTCATCATACCCAACATGGCCACCCCTGTAACCATGACACTGTCATTATCAATACAACTAGAACTTGAGTGAGTGACATGCTATTCTTCACCCTGGGTGTGACCATCCCGTAACCATGTCCATCATCAGTGCTATCTGCTGCAGTATAGTAACACTGGGGTTCCTGTCCCATGGGCATCATGCTGTGCTACTCTGTGAAAAGAAGGAGAAACTAGACCCAGTTGCTCCTCTCCAGACAGACGACCTCCCAAACCCACAGAGGGAGTTCTACTATGTCCACAGGGTTGCCACGAGGCAGAATTGACACCATGAGCCAATGAGCTTGGTGTGGTTTGGTGCTATTAGAACCATCAAGGCAGCCCCTAATTCATGGTGACCCCTATGTTATAGAACAGAATGGCCCTAGTGTGTTTTCTTAGCTGGTACCTGGACCGAAGCAGCATGCTAAGGTTTTCTTCTGTGTAGCCCCTGGTGGGTCCAACTACTGACTTTTACATTATCAGCTGACGGCAAATCACTGTGCACCTTGACTTAGAATTGAGCTTACTGTCACATTATTCTAAGTGAATAATTCTGAATCGCTGGTTGATTTTGTTTTGCAGGAAAAGTCTTCATATCCTTCTTAATGGACCCTCACCATCTTTTTGTCTCCCCCTTAAAATAAATTAAAACTTTAGGGGCTACTGGTTGTCAGGTGGAGCTTGGGGGTGAATTTGGACCCAAAAAAAGCAACACCATTCTCGTGAGGTGAGTGGAAGCAGTGACTTTTAAAGTTAGACATTAGGATGGCGTCCTAGCCAACTGGAATAAATCCATCTCTTTGCTCCTTCTAAAGAAAGGTACACCTCTCACAGATAGCCCAGACTGAAGGTTCCCAAAAGGAGAAAGAGAGGCAACAAGGGTCCATCCTTGTGCTGGAGGAACTAAACCTGGAGTAGTTCACCCGCATGCACATCAGCGAATGCAGAGCGGTCCTCACTGCTCACAGCTACTGAAAAGGCAGGAAATTGCTCCCAAAGGGAACACTCACCTGTTGGCCATACCATCAAGAAACCAGAGCTGTTCCTGCCAACAGGCCTCAGGGAAAGGCCTTCCCAAATTCGGCCTCAGAGCTCTCTTCAACCCTCTGTGTTCTAAGTAAAAATTTCCACACTCTGTGTTCAATTCCAATTATACCCCAAGATAATATCAAAATGATAGGTAAAAATAGGCCCAGCTTTCTGGCCGGGCAGCCAAAGCACACAGTGCCACAGGGGAGAAAAAATGGCCTGATTCAAATCTCCTGTGGTTGTGACGTCTCCTGGGAGCACAACCAAGCAAGGGCAGCCAGTGTTCATCGGACGCCGCTGCCAAGAACGCACGGGGCGGAGCCCAAGAGTGTTCATCGCGGCATGGGTTTTCTTTGGAAGTGAGAGGATGAGTCCACCTTCAACGACATAGGGGATAAAGGCAAAGAGAGGTGTGCGTGAGACCAAGGCTGACTTGAGACAGTCCCAGCGTCCAGCAGGTGGTCTGCTCAATGGTGGAAAAGGAGGCAATGAAAACAACACTGTTATCATTGAGTTGACTTTGGCACCTGGCGACCCCATGTGTTACAGAGGAGAACATTGCCATAGGAGCCTCTGGCTTGTAATTGTAACAGAAGCAGATGACCAAACCGTACACTCAGTGGGATGGAATGCAGTGTGGCTGGTGGTGGTTGTCCTCATGTTGGCATTTGACTCGTAGTGGCCTTCTGTGACAGAGTAGACCTGCTCCCCCTAGACATCTCCAAGGCTATCCTTTTCTCACGAGCGGATCCCCATTCTCCTAGAAAGCCCCTGAGTGACTTCGAACTGCAAGCCTCTCAGTTATGAGCCGAGTATGTCGAGGGTTCTGTTTTAGGTTATTGGTCCAGTGGGAACCATTGTACCATCCAGGGGACTGGTGCAATGGGAAAGTCCTGGCACCTCCAGAATCACCTTGAGAACATTACATGGAGTGAAGTAAACCAGTCACGAGGAGGACAGACATTGTGTGATTCTGTTTATGTGAATTATCTAGACTGGGGAAATATAGAGACCGAAGTTCATGATGGGATACCCAGGGTGAGAAGAATGGGGAGAGACAGGCTCATTGTTCAGGGAGTACTGAGATTTAGGGTCATAGAAATTTGGAAAGCTGGGAGTCATGAGAGTTATACAGCTTAATGCATGTGTCTGCCATCGAATTATACATATTTTTATGATTTTATTGGGGGCTCTTATAACATTCCATACATCATTTGAATCGAGCATATTTGTATACATGTTGCCATATTCATTTCCAAATATTTTCAACTTGAGCCCTTGGTATAAGTTCCTCTTTTTCCCTCCTTTTTTTTTATAAATCATTTTATTGGTGACTCATACAACTCCCAACATGATCAATAAATCCGTCAATTGTATGCAGACCACATTTGTACACTTATTGCCATCATCAATCTCAAAACATCCTCTCTCCACTTAGGCCCCCAGTACCAGCTCCCCATATTTCCTTTCCCTCCCCACTCCCTCTCACCCATGAACCCTTAATAATTTACAAATTGTTATTACTTTTTAATTTCGTACACTGTCCAATGTGCCCCTTCACTCACTTCCCTGTTGTCCATACTCTAGAGAGGAGGTTCTTTGTAGATCCCTGAAATTGGTTCCCCCTTTCTATTCTACCATCCCTCCATCTTCCCGGTATCACCACGTCCACCACTGGTCCTGAAGGGATCATACATATTTTTTAAAATGTGAACATGGCAGGCTGAGCCCTGGTGGCGTAGTGGTTGTGCGCGGGACTGCGGCCCACTGGGATGGAGGTTCGATTCCAGCTCCACGGAGCAAAGTCTGGGCCTCCTACTCCCACCACCTGAGGGCAGTGATGCCCCCCCCCAAAAAAAAAACAAAAAAACAAAAATGTTAACATGGCAAATGTTTTGGTATATGTATCTTTACCACTGGGAGTTGGGGGAGGAGGGTGGTTCATTCATGTCAACCTTCCTCCAGGCAGAAGAAGCCAGGGGTGGCTTGGAGACCTGTGCTGTTCATTGATGTCAAGTCCACTTTCATTCATGGTGACTGGATACATACATGGTGACGGACATGGGGCCTGGTCCTGTGCCACCCTGTTCTGTACGCTTGAGCCCTCTGGCTTGACCACTCTGTCCATCCTTCTCCCTAAGCACAGCCTCACCTTAGCCAAACCTTCATTTTACCAACCGTAATAGCCTCCTTTGAGTGTACAGGTCTCTCCAGATGGCAAGTCCTCAAGTCGCCATCATTCGAAGGAGCGTTCCAATTGTATTTCTTCTAAGTCTGGCATTTTACACTCCCTACAACCTCCACCCCTAAAGTTTAGAAACAGCTGCCTTTGCCACCCTCCCTCACTACTCAATGCTACCATCAACCAACCCCAGGAGATTCTCTTGAGGAAGCACATTCCCTCTGGGGGATGGCGCTTGTCAGAAACTTTTTTAATCCTAGCTATTTGGTAAGAGATATTATGAACCTAAAACCAGTTCTTCTCCCTTCTGAACCAGCGATTCGTTTCTTGTACCTGTACAAGAGACTTTATCCTGAACGTGTAAAAGCTCTACACAAAAATGTTTGCCCAAATTGTTAACGCTCATTGAATTCTGATTTCCTAGAGCCACAGAGACTGTATGAATCCCTGGAGAGATTCTTAAGAGACAACCACTAATACTTAAAGGTTGACACGTCCCTTTATATTTATTTATTTATTTGTTTTAATCATTTTATTGGGGCCTCGTATAGCTCTTATCACAATCCATAATCCATCCATTGTGTCAAGCACATTTGAACATGTGTTGCCATTATCATTCTCAAAACATTTGCTGTCTACTTGAGCCCTTGGTATCAGTTCCTCATTTTTTCCCTCCCTCCCCCACCCTCCATCCCTCAGGAACCCTTGATAATTTATAGATAATTTTTTTTCATGCCTTACCCTGTCCGATGTCTTCCTTCACTCACTTTTCTATTGTCTGTCCCCCAGGGAGGGAGTTCTATGTTGATCATTGCGTTCAGTTCCCCCTTTCTCCCCTGCCTTCTCCTTACCCTCCTGGTATCAATACTCTCATCGTTGGTCCCGAGGGTTTCTCTCTCCTGAATTCCCTGCGTTTCCAGCTCTTATCTGTACCTGTGTACATGCTCTGGTCTGGCCGGATTTGTATGGTAGAATTGAGGTCATCATCATGGGGGGAGGAGGCACTATGACTAGGACAGTTGTTGTTTCATCGGTACTACATGGCACCATGACTGGCTTGTCTCTTACTTGTGACCCTTCCGTAGGGGAGAAACATCCCCTTTAAAACCACACTATAGTATGGCTTCCATAGTAAAGAATACCCTGTTTGAGCCTTGTGATTGTGTTCTTTTAACGAGCTCTCTCTAGGGAATCAAAGTGGTACCAGCTTCTCCGTGGTGAGATGGCAAAGCTAGGGGGCAATGCATTTCTGTACATCATGAATGGACCATTCAGAAAGGAGAGTGAAAATGGTAGCACTTTAAAAGTATCATCCGTGTCACTGAATTGTGAATGTAGAACTTGTTGAATTGGTGTTTAACTGTGCCTTCCCCTTAACAATAAAAGTAAATACATCTTAAAAGACGTGTGCTTTCCACACCATTCTGTAAAAAAGGGAAAGTACTGCAAACACCGACAGAATAATGGCTGATACATCTGCTTGGTTTCACAGTGCTCCTCCACTTACAACTATGTCAAACTAGCAAGGAAAAAAATGTTTCTTTTTTTTAATTGTCAATGTACTATTAATAGGAGTTCATATGTATATCATATCATTCCATAGTTCCATGATGGAAAACATATGTTTCTGACGATAAAAGGTTAAGAAGAAGTTGGGACACAAAGTTCAATACTCATTCGGTTCAGTCTAGATTAAAAAGAAAAACCTCCTTACCAGAATGAATAGCTGTGTGGGGACTGGGGCGTTAATAATGTCTTTATTGGGGTGAAGAGATTTTCTATAAACTTTGTCTAGTTTTGTGCATTCCCTGAAACGGAGCCAAGGAACCTATTTAGCTCATCTTGGAAAAGACCATCAACTTTAGGAAGAAAAAGAATCACCATAATAGTCAATAAATATATGTATGTGTTTCTACAGGTGTGGGGCAATACCATCAACATGGCTTACTTGGGTCAATCCGTCCCCTTGGTGAATTGTTCTGGCCATCATGCAGAGGGGGGAAGCTGATGCTGAGTTGGTGAAGTGACCTCCCAGGATCAAAGAGTGCTTGACAGTGACAGGATTACAGGTAATGGCCCCTGCGATCTCAGGGCAGCATGCTTTATGACCATGGCCAGGCTGCCCTGAGTGCTCTCTGAGCCTGCTGTGTTTCTGAGGCACAAAGAATGAGCACATTCATTAACTGGAATTCCAACTACCGGGCCTCTCCTTCCCATTCATTTTTCAGCTTTCATAAGAAAATAAAAAGCGGATGTTAAAAGGAAAAGAAAACAGATCTTGGATTTAATCCAAGAAAGACAATTTCCCGATAGGTCCTACAGTCAGCCAAGAGCCAGCAAACCAACTCTTCCCCCGTCCCCCCCCCTCCACCCCCACCCTCTGTTTCTCAGCACTAGGACCCTGAGGCCATGAAACTCTGACTCAGTAGGAGCCGGTCCTTCTCATGGGGTGGGATGCCCTGAGGTAGGAACTTTAGCCTCATCTGTTGTGGAATGATTTTTTTTTTTTTACAGCAAGGGCTATTAGTTACTTTATTTCATACCTTTGTTCATTTTCACCAATAAGAAGATTGAATTACCTGAAACACCCATTTCTCCTCGCATCAAATCAACCAACCCACTGTCATTGACAAGATCCTGAGTCACTTCCACCCTCTCGGAACTGCCCCGTGGGGTTTCCAAAGCTGCATCTCTCTGGAAAGCAATCACCTCTTCTTGACCCTGACTAGCAAACGGAGGGTTCAAACCATCCACCTTTGGGTTATTAGCCCATTACTTTAACTAAGGTTTTTATTACACCCACAATGTGGTGATTTTTTTTTTTTTTTTGCTTGAAATAAGTACTCTACAAGGATCTGAATGCTATCACCATGAAGATGAATTGCTGATGGGTTGATGTGCTGGGCATCCCTTGGCCAATAAATCCCCTTAGTTGGCTTTCATTTGGCGACCTTCACATTCATGAAGAGAGAAAACTCAGGAAGTTAGTGCTGACCGTAAGAACCACTCCTGAGCCTTTGCTAACTCCACTGAAGTCAAAGAAAGCAATCTTGGTAGGTGTCCAGCACCTAGTAATTAAGGAGCAACGCCTCATTAGTAATCGGGGGAATATGGAGCAAGGAGAGGTCTCAGCCAGCACTCGAGCCTCGGGAACCAGCTTGGTTGGCAGAGGAGACAATTAGGTACCAATGAGTCAGTCAAGTTTAGTCCAAACTGAAAGCCATCGACTCGAGAGGACCCAACATAGAATTACCCTCTTGGTTTCCGAGTTCAGTGGGAGGCACAGGAATAGGAGGGGGCCCCTGGGGATAAGTCACCATAAAGAATTCATAGGAAAAGGTCAAAATGAGAGGTGGGGGAGCGGCGTTCCTCTGAGGTGTCAATGCTGATTGATGGGCACTGCACAGAGTGCCGAGTTCGGATGGATCTGAGGCCACCATCATTCTCAACTATCTTCAGCAGTGAAGGGGATGCCCATTCCATGGCATAAGAAAAAATGTGGTGGCAACAGCTACACCAGACTTTCCATCCCTTTCCCAAACCACTGTGAAAATGACTTTTTCCAAAGCAGACTGCCAGGTAACCCCAGGTCTCAGGCAAAACCCAGAGGAAAGTGAAGTGGTTTTGAGTAAACCAGGTTTCCCTGTGATGTCCTCCTCATCTGCCTTCCAACACTCAGATGGCTTTATGTCTGAGCACGGTTCTATTAAACCCCACCCTTCCTCCAAGAAGAGAATAGCAAATACTTGGTCTACCACCTTCGTTTCGGGGGGTGGGGGGGCGAATATTACTTGAACATTAAAAACTCTTGTTGGGATAAAGTGTAGGTGTCTGCTTTTGCAGCCCCCGGGTCAGTCCAGAGTCCCCAGGAAAATGCTGGTACAGGAAATACCAGGAACTAGAAAGTCCATCTGGAGAGCTGGCACTTGGGTTTGGGAGAGAAAAACGATCGATCCTCCTTCCTCCTGAACTCACTCTTCCTCTCTTCCTACATCAGTGGAAAAGACTTCTGATTCCAACAGGAGGGAACCCCTGACCCAAAAGAGAGGAAAAACCAAGGTTCCCCACTGCTCAGTCCTCCCAGCCTCACTCTGACTTCCCTCCTCTGGTCCAAGTCCAAAAGACAGATGCTTTCATCGGCTCTGGAAGCAATGGCGAAGAGTCCCAGGAACTCCTTCATTGTTAAGCAGTAGGGTCACTCTAGCAGCGCTGTGAGCTCTTTCTCTGGGTGCATTGCTTTCAAATAGCTGTGCTCACTTCACCTAAACAATCCTTTCTTTGCCTCCCGTCCCAGGCTCCAGGCACCAGCAAGGCTAGAATGGAGAGAACTCAGCCTTGGAAAAAGAAAGGGCACGTTCTAGCTAAGACTTAGATGCCAGCCTTCTGCAAGTCTCGCACGTATGCCAGGTCATTCTGCCCCATAGAGAGAAACGCTTCTTGGAATTTCTCTTCCTCTTCCGTGTCCCAAGGATTACGGGTCGAAAGGAGCTGGATTCAGTCTCTGGATGCCCTGCTCAAGACTCAGAAGCCCGCTGCATAAGCAAGTGCATTTGAACTGAGAGAAGGGAGACTAGAAGAGGAGGCAGCAGGACACCCGAGGGCAGGCTTCATCAGCATGGAAGCTGGAGCAAAAGGCGGAAGCTCTGAACCACAGGCATCTCGAGGCTCCACTTAGAAAACTTCTGAGCCAACTTCTCTCCCCCTGAAACTACCCGAGACCTTTAACACACGGTGAAGGAATGCATCAACAGCTGGCCCTTTTGGACTATATGGTCCTCTCAGGGAGAACGGTCTGATTAATCTTGGCTGGTGAGAAGAAAAGGCTCTTCTCCCAACTCTTTTAGATAGCTGCTCTTGCCAAGCTCAATTCACCTCACCAGGTGATTCTCTGTTGCCTCTAACCTATTCCCAGGCCCAGCTAGGGACTCTCCTGGAGCAACCAATCCAGCTCTGATCTTGACTGCTCGCTCCTCCCTGCCCCCACCTGTGAGCAAATTGTGGAGAATTGTATGTGGCACAAGTCAGGCTCTAGGTCAGGCAGACTATGGTTTGGATTCCTGGCAGTTGTTTGGGGGCCTGAGCAATAGCACCGACCTCGTGAGTATTTTATCACTTCCATTAAGATGTGAACTCCACAAGGAGGGTCTGCCCCAGGACATCCATCCTATCCAGAGAGCGGACCAGAGATCTGACACCCCTCGCATTGTGTCTGCTGGAGCCTTGGTGTCACAGCAGTTACATCCTGAGCTTCAAACTCCAAGGTCAGTAGTTCAAAATCACCAGCCATTTCTGAAGAGAATGAGGAAACTTTTCACTCCTGTACAGTGGGGCAATCTCAGAAACCCTCTGGGCCAGTTAGGAGTCAGAATTCCCTTGAAAGTGGCAGAGCTGTGTGTTGCTAGGCATAAGTAGTGGCCACGCCACAGGGAAAGGGGGTTTTGCCAGTCCTGTGCCTTGATGGGTATCCTCAAAAGGTACCTATGGTCTCTGCCCTCAGCTGTGAAATGCAAGGTTGGGTGTTTGAGCCCACCATCAGGGCCCAGAGATCTACTTCCCAAACACCAGCGTGGACAACCAACAGTGTCCAGTTCTGCTTGGACATACACCCTGCGGTTCAGCACTGTCTAGTCAGTTCTACTCACAGTGACCCCTTGTACACCGGCACGCAACCCTGACCAGTGCTGTGCCAGCCTCCCAGTTGTTCCTGTACCCAAGCCCATCGTTGCAGTCACTGTGTCCACCCAGCTAGTTGGGGTCTTCTGCTCTCTCACTGCCCCTCCACTTGATGTCCTTCTCCAGGGACTGGTCCCGCCTGAGAGCATGGTCCAAGTATGGGACACGGAGTCTCGTCCTCCACACCTTGAAGGAGCCTGCTAGCGAGAGCTCTGCCAGGAGAGATGTGGGTGTCCTTCGGACACCCCCTGCTACTTGCAACGTTCTTCGCCAGCATCATAGTCCAAGCACTTCAATCTTGTTCCAGTCTTCTTGATTCAGTGACACGCACCAGGTCCCTGTAAGTCAGGATCAACTTGAAGCCAACTTTTAACTCCTGACCAAGTGCCTGGAATAGTGTCTGTCCCTCAACAAGAGCTCAACAGGTGTCTGTTGAGTGAATGAACAAGACCTTCGTAAAGACTTTAGCAAATGACTTCTATGCAGAGCCTGGTTTGGGAATAAGTGCTCATTAAACATGGTGATGATGTTACTAGCCTAACAGGGATAACTCTGCTCCCTGGCATGACTTTATAAATCCTCAGGGGACTGGATAAGAGACTTTCCCTAGCAATTCTTCAGCTGCTGAGCAGACTCTAGCTCGACCTTCTCCAAGTTGCCCTTCTCCTCTGCTGGGTCCAGCCTGTCTCTGCCCTGCCCCCTCCAGCTCTGACCCGAGTCTGACCCAAGGCTGCAGCCGCAGAACAGCTAGGCTGCCATCTGGCTCCCACAAGGCAGCCGTGAAAGTCAAGACTTCCCTCTTCTCCACCTTGGCTGCCTCATTTGGCAGCAAGACCCCTATTCAGTAGCCCAACTCTACCCAAACCATGGCTCCTTCTTGGAAATGGCATACACCTGAAAACAAGGGCCCCAAACACCCCCTGCCAGCGGGACATTGCGCAACGGCAGTGCCACGTTCCAGGTTAAGGGAACCCAGGTACAGAGAAGAACCACAATCCTCCTCTATCCTTGAGAGGCTCCAGGGAGTTTTAAGCTGCTTCGCTTTCAAAGACACAACTTGGCTTTGAAGATAAGATGACCCTGGTGAGGCTGCAGAAACCTCTCCTCACCCCAGCACCAACTACAGCCACACCTACAAGGACCGTCTCTGTCAAGGGGACAATAGGTGACTGCCACCTTTGTGTGGCATGTATGGTGGCAGGAAGGAACCCACCCTGGAAATCAGATCTCCCTGGATGTCTGGGATTGCACTATTAGTGATTCACTCCTTTGACTTCAGCTCCACCCACTCCCTAGCCATTGTAGAAAACACATATTCTGCGGGGACTTAAGTACTCAGTTCCAGATACCTCAAGTGAGTAATAGCCTTCATTAAATGCGTTCTTTCTTCCTGCTAGAAGAGTTATCTGGGGGCTGGATGCAAGGAGTTAGGGTGGATCTCACAGAAATCAGAGAGAAAAAAAGGCTTTGAGTTAAATTGTGTTACTTTCACCAGATTTCCTAGAGCCAGGCCGGCCTACTGCCTCCAGAGCAGTGGTCCTCAGCCTGTGGGTCGAGACCCCTTTGGGAGTCAAACGATCCTTTCACGGGGATCGCCTGATTCATAGCAGTAGCAAAATTACAGTGAAGATATAGCAATAAACTTAATTTTATGGTGGGGGGTCACCACACATGAGGAACTGTAGAAAAGGGTTGCAAACCACTGCTCCCGGGGGAGTTGGCCTGGAACTGTTAATTTTCATTAGTTTATCACCAAAGGACTTAACAGAGCAATAGATACCCAAGGTCCATGTCTGGACCTTCCGTGTACTAGATCCTTGAGAACTGTGAGTCCCTCTGTACTTGCAACAGATGGATGGAAAGTGTGTGTTAGGGTAGAGAAGCCTGGCCCATGCCTTCCTCTCAGCGCAGGTCAAAGATGTCAGGCCTTTCCCTCTATTCTCCCTGAGAGTACAGGCACAACTCGCTCAACGAACCCCTCAGCTCCCAGCCGCTTGACTGTCCCTGTGGGAGGGAAAGTCAGAGAGGGCCGAGTGTGCCAGACTTTGGATAGGCCCCAAGAGACCTGGTTCCTTGGGACCAACACTGTCAGTTGGAGGCACCTCTGGTCTTGTTGTGGCTTCTTCTGCTCTCCAGTTCTGATAGACCTGAGTGGAGAGTGGGGCCCTGGGGATCCCCTGACTCATCCCCAGGCACCAATAGTGTAGACCATGTACTGCTCTCTCAAGTGCTCTTCACCGTAACCCTGAACTTTGATCACTTGTTTTCTTTCTATCTGTCTCACTCAACAGGGAGGTGCTTGGGTCTTAGAACTTACTTTCTTATTTCCCATGACCCCAGCTCTTACTACACGACTTAGCACAGCGGTTTTCAACCTTCCCAATGCCATGACCCTTTCATACAGTTTCTCATGTTGTGGTGGCCCCCAACCATAAAATTATTTTCATTGCTACTTCTTCACTGTAATTTTGCTACCATTCTGAATCATCATGCAAACATCTGAGAGGCAGGATGTATTTTCACTGTTACAAATTGAACATAATTAAAGCATAGTGATTAATCACAAAAACTACACGCAATTGTATATTGTGAAATATTTATTTCTAATGATGAATAAATGAAATTTTGTCTTGAAGCATGGTGTAACATGGATAGCAGTCTTAATCTAGCATCAGTTAACTATATTGCTACATTCTGTGACTGTATGCATCAAAAAGTAAAGTCAGTGCAAAGGTTGAGATAGAATCTTTCTCACCAGATCAGCCTTTCTGCATGTGGGCAGACCCACCTGGAGACTGATGGAGATGCAAAGTCTCAGTTCCTAAGACCATCTGAAATATGCGTTTTCCAAAGGCCTTAGGTGACCCCTATGAAAGGATTGTTTGACCCCCGCAAAGGGGTAATGACCCACAGGTTGAGAACCACTGACTTAGCACATAAGAGGTAGTCAATAAATGCAGAGCAGATACAGATTTGGAGTCGCAGACTTGGGGTGCTCAAAACTGGGAACTTTATTTTCCTAGAATTGAATGTCTTGGATCCTGTTACCCAGAAGCAGAGCCTGAGCAGAAGATTCGTGGGGACTTCATTTCTCAGAAAAGCATGGGAATCGGAGATGCATGTCAGGAAGCCGAGCAAGGACACGGTATCAGGCAGAGTCCCACAGAGAGGAGCTCTCTCCAGATCCTCAGGCATAGTGCGCTGAATCAAGCGAGTCCGCCTTCGATATTCCTGCCCCCGTCAGTACTGGTTAAGGGCAGTGACAGGGACATGGGGGCATACAGGTGAAGTGCTCTAGTAAAGGACTTCAGGCCCTTGCTGTTAAAAGGAAAGTGCACTGAGCCAGCAGATAGCCATGGAAGTTGAAATACAGGGATCCGAGAGAGCGAGGTGGGGCCTTTACAGTGACCATTGAGTGGAATCCACTGTCTCCTTCCAGCCAACTCTCTCCCAGTAAACTGCCAACATCAGAGATGGTACCTGCTTCCGGATCTTCCTGAAGTGGCATGTAGGGTGGCAGGTGATGGATTGTCTGGGTCAGTAGAGGCCATGAGTCACCTGACCACTGCTACATCTTTCACTACCCTAGAATGTCGGGATGCTCTGTCGTTTTGTGAGTTCTTCATAAGATGAGTCCTGACTTTGAATTAATAACTGGAGGGGTGAAAACCCAAAGAAGTAGAAAGGGAAGGCGGGGAGGGAAGAAGAGAAGGGAAGGAAAGGGTAGGGAAAGCTCTATATTCCAGCCTTCCTTGCTACACTAGTCAGATATTTGTTCTAGGTTCCATTGGTCAAGTGAGCTCATCTAAGAAGGTGTTTGGGCAAAAAACGAGTCATAGGGTTTCTCTGTGGGTGTTTCAGATCCCAGCAAAGACGGGCCACTGAGCCAGCAACTTTCTGGGACAGGTTCCTTGATTGACTGTAGTTCTGGGAGCCCTGCCCAGATGCTCAGCCTAGAATCCATGTCTTCAGTCTTCCTTTGAACCCCTTTTGTAAATCCTTTATGAATTCCTTCCAAGGTCACCTATCTCACTGCTAGTTTTACATTCAGCTGCCTCTCCAGTAATTCCATTTGGACTCTATCAGGCAAAATGACTGTGCCCAGAATTGATTTCCTGACCTCCCTGGCATGTTGGTGATCTTCTGCTTGCTCCTCCATATTGGTCCTTTTTCTTTCGGTGCCTTCTTGGGGCTTCAAAGGCTGACCTCCAGGGACAGCTTTACTGACCACCTTTATCCTCTGGTTTCCTATGACGGTCAGACAGTGGGAGGCACCAGCAGGAGATTGACAACCAGATGAGAGAAGTGAGTTCTCTCTCTCTCTCTCTCTCTCTCTCTCTCTCTCTCTCTCTCTCTCTCTCTCTCGACGACCGCTTCTCTCTCCCATGGTTCCATCTTCCCTGGGGTTCTGGTCTAGGAGTGATAAGGGCTTCCTGCTCATCTCTTGTTGGTCCTCAGCCCCATTCCTTCTCAACCATCAGGGTTCTTGTAAATGAGATTAGAGGTGCAGTTTATTCATAAATTCGTTCTGAAAAATGGGACATCCATGAGGGGGAAAAATTCCTTTGGGGAGAGACCATGCAGATGAGGTCAAAATTAACCTGAAGCAGTTATTTTCTCTCTGCTCAATCCATCAAGACCAGTGAACTCACTCTGGATGTTCAGATTCTTTTCTCCATCCATGGTAACACGCCATCCATCTACAGGGTAGCGATTGTAGGGAACATTTATTCTCCTGTTCTTTGCTTTTGTTTGTTTTTTTGTTTGTTTGTTTTTAAATCATTGTATTGGAGACTCATGCAACTCCCACTGCGATCAATACACACATCCATTGTATGCAGACCACATTTGTATATGTGTTGCCATCATCATTCTCAAAACATCCTCCTTCTACTTAGACCCTTGATAATAGTTCCTCATATTTCCCCTCCCTCCCAACTCCACTCCCTCATGAGCCCTCAATAATTTACAAATTATCATTATTTTGTCATAGCATATCATACACTTCCCTGTTGTCCGTACTTCAGGGAGGAGGTTATATAGATCCTGGTAATTGGTTCCCTCTTTCTACTCCACCTTCCTTCTACTCTCCTGATATCACCACTCTCACCGCTGGTCCTGAAGGGATCGTCTGTCCTGGATTCCCCATGTTTCCAGCTCCAGTGTACATCCCTTGATCTAGCTGGATTTGGAAGGTAGAATTGGGATCATGATAGTGAGTGGGAGGAAACATTTAAGAACTAGAGGAAACTTGCATATTTCACTGTTGCTACCCTGTGGTTGTACCTTGACTGGTTCATCTCCTCCCTGCCACTCCTATGTAAGGGGATGTCACTTCACCTACTGATGGACTTTGAGTCCCCAATCTGTACTTCCCCTCATTTATAATGATAAATTTTTTAGTTCTTTGGTGCCTGAAACTGATCCCTTCGACACCTTGTGGTTACATATGCTAGTGTGCTTCTTTCATGTGGACTTTGTTGACTCTGAGGTAGATGGCCACTTGCTAACTTTCAAGCTTTTAAGACCCCAGGTGCTTTATCTTTTGATAACCAGGCACCATCAGTCTTTGTGTTTTTTTTTAATGGTCATTTTACACACCTGTCTGTGCTGTCACCATTTCCTCTGGAGGTCTCTATGTTAGCCAAGCCAACTAACATTCAATTAAAGATTGATTGAATTATGATGTAGTAGTTACCTGATTTTATGTCCGTTTGATAAATTAGTGCAGGGGGGATATCTAGACTGTCAATTAGGTCACAGCCTGATGATGCCTCCTTGTGGGTGTGGCCTTCTCATGAGGATTCTGGTAGCAGGCCACACACACTCCTTGGAGACAGGCCCCACACACTCTCTGTTTCATCTTTTTTTTGAAGAGTCATTTCAAGCCACGCTGAAGGCAGCCAGAGCCCTGGAAATCCAGCTATCACCATTGGATCTACAAGACTTTGCACCCACTGGCCTGTAATCTTCCTGCATCGTTGCGAGTGGATACTTGAATCCAAAGGAGGATTTATGGACTAGCATCAGGCTTATGGATTTGATCTGGGCTGGCCTGGGCTGTTTTCTTAATATGCAATTTCTTTTGGGTCTAAAGCTCTTTCTTACACATACATGAATGTCCCTGGATGTGTTTTCTCTAGTCACTTCAGCCAAACACAGATGAGTTATGCTCTTCCAAAGAAGACAAGTCTGTCCCCGTTACCCTTTCTATTTTGAAATGATCAGATTCACACTTTATGCCAGACTTCTCAGTTCTGGAGTACTACCTAACAACAACAACAACAAAATGTGGGGGCTACAAGGACATAGCATATACAGCATCTACTAGAAAAGTTCCATTATCACACGAGGAGATGATGAACAAAAGTGGAAAGGAACTTACCTTGGGTCACAACAGTGACAAAGACTGGACCCCCCCCCCAAAATTCCCCATTTTCTGGCACCTGAGACAAGTTGCCTTCCCAACACTTTAAGGGGACAGACAGCTCAACCCCGTGTGAACCAATGAAATCCTTTATTCCACTAAACTGACCGGTAAGCTCAGTGAGGACACCAACTATATCTTACTTGCCATTTCATACCCAATCCTGCTTCTAAAACTGAAACACACATGTTCCCGTACAAGAATGGACAAACGAGTCCTGGTGGTTAAGTTCTGGGCTGAAGTTTGAAGAATGGACATCTTGTGTGAAGATCTCTATATTTTTAGGGTCAGGCTTTAAAACATGCTCACATCTACCAGTCCTGCTCCATCAGCATCAAAGCAAAGCTGTCTCTATGCAAATCTCACGCCTGAGGCTTGTATCCCAAAGAAACCTAGGCCAGACAGACTTCCAAGGAAGCCTTGAGAATAAATAAGTAGACAGGTAAGGCTCCAAAGAACAGCCTGGGTGGCTGTCTTCATAGACCGCGGCCCACTGTTCAGCAGTGACTAGTTACTAATGGCTGCCATTTATTGACCATTTATCACCTACCCAGGCCCGTATTGCAGTTCCATATGCATCATCTCAGTTGATCCTTATAACATTCTGCAAGTTAAGCTTTACGCTTCCTGCTTTATAGATGAATGAAATAAACTCAGAGAGATTAAAAAACTTGCCAATGATCTCATCACTGCCTATCGACCCCCATGTCTTTGTCTGTGCCTATATAACTGTGCCTCTGCCAAGAGTGCCAGGGATTTTCTTAATTGTCAGTAGGTGGGCTGAGCCCTGGTGGCGTAAGTGGTTGAGTGCGGGACTGCAGCCCACGGGCTTGGTAGTTCAAACCCAGTGGCAGCTCTCCCCCCCCCCCAAAAAAAATGTCAGTAGGTGATGGCACCTGCCTCCCCTCCTCCCCTAGTCAACACAACTCCAGCCCAGAGCTGGCATTAGGGAAGAGGAAGCAGTGTGGGCAAAGTGCAGGGTCCAAATCAATCTGGTTTGTTCTAACTGAGAAGTAGCTTTAAGCCAACAGGAGAGATGAGGTAGAGGGGGACAGTTTGCAAGGAATGCGGTGAGAGTACAACCCTCTAGTTCTTTTCCCCTTGCATATAGAAGAATATCTGAACTTGTAATAACACATCATACCAACGGTTTTTCAGTTCATTGGGTCACTTGAGTGACTCAACAATCTTGAAATGAGGAGACACTATGATCACCATTTTTAAATGGGGAAACATCAGCTCAGGTAAATGAACTTAACCTGCCCAGAGTGATACAACTAAGAAAGAGAAGAGACAGAATCAAGCCCAAATCTCTCTCTCTCATACCAGGATCAGTACTCATTTCCCTCCATCGAGACTCCAGAAAAGAAATGTGAGGCACATGTCTCAAACAAAGTTAAAGCCGCCTTGACATTCACCTGGTCTGTTCCTAACCACAAGCTTAATCTTCACTGTGCAGCTTGTGAAATGACTTCATAAATTTCTGTTAACACCAAGCAAGATGGCTGCCAAGCGGGCTGTGCACCTCTGAGTATCCAAAGGCATTGCAGGAGAGGACGGAGAGCTTTCTTGGCCTAGTGTGAGTGACAGCAGAGCTCCCTTCTGGCAACAAAATGTCATGAGGCTCAAGGGCCGACCACAGAGTAGTTGGGGCAACATGCTTACTCAGGGCATCTGAGACCAACGTGCGCACAGCAGCCTATAGTGTAGAGGCCAACACTGTAACCCCCCACTGGCTCTGTAGGTCTAAAGGACACAGAGGAGACAAGACAGGAAATAGAGGCAATGGTTAAATTCCATTTAGTGCTGGTTGAAAGAGTCGTATTTGAATCTAAACCCCAGGAACACCATCATCTGGCTTTTCTTGTCTGAATCAGCTTCCTCATTTGACATTGGCAGTAGGAGCATCTTCTTCAGGGTTAAGGAACAAATTCACAACACTGCATTTTTCCCCCATGGGAGACAAACTTTAATTGCTGCTTCCAAAAAAACTCTGTAGCAAGCAGAAATTGGTTTCAGTAACATTCATTCATAGAGCGTGTGTTCTAGAAACTAGAGGTAACTAGAGGTACCATTGAAGAGAACAGTGAGGATGGCTTGACTGAGGCCAACACCTAGTGAGAATGAAAGCCTTGTCTGTGGGGAATTTGGGATGATACTTGGAAAAATATTATACTGTGCATAAACCAAATTGAATTGTTTTCACACGTGTTGTAAAGTGTCATACAGTAAAAGGGTTTTTTCTACATGCACTTCAATTTCACAGCAAGTAGCATAGAACACCTAAATACAGAAGAGGGCATTGATGCAAGATACCTAACTCCTTGAGATAATAATGCATACAATTCAAAATGATGGCCCTATGATCACATCTAGGGCCTTCTGAAACTACAAGGTGGTGGTTACGGAACACACGGCCCCAGGTTCAGTATCTAGAAAGCATCAGAATGCACAGGGTTTGATCTGATTGGCTGATGACTCCAGAGAATCTAAGTACCAAGAGTCAGCATTCACACATCCCATACAGAACGCTGCTCCACTGGGGGAAATTGCATTAAGAAACTCTATTTCTTCCTGGATATGGCGGTGTGGGTACCCTTGGTGGGAGGTTTCATGAAATGCTTACAAGAATAAAAGAAACTATGAATGGAGTCAAACCCACCATAACCCCCAGCAAGCTTCAACTGGGGAACCCATGCTTTTAGAAAGCTTGCCAGCTTTTGTCACATTTACAATTGTACAGGGCACATCTTCAGAAATCTCTCCCACTGAGATCTTGGAGTGATATGAAGACCCCCAGATCCTTGGTCTGCATCAGGCTGCTGCTGGGAGAACCAAACCTCCAGCAGCTTCTCAGTTCCTTTTAAAAATGTGCAGCTTCCATCACTGTGAGACAAACAAACAACCAACAACCACCAAAAATCAACAAAATTAAATCTCTTCTCCCATCGCTGCTGCTGCCGCCACCACTGCAAAATGTTCCAGCTGTGTTTAAAGTGCAGGTCCCTTTTTCTTCCTGTGATTTTATATTAACTTTTTTTAAGGATCAATAAAATGTCCGTGTGTGCATGTGTGTGTGTGTGTGTGTGTGTACGCACACAAGTTGAACATGAGTCTGTTGGAGATAGAGAGGATGCAGTGCGGTCTTTTGTAGTCCTCCATTTCCTTGTTACAGAGAGTAAAGTGAGCACTAGCTAATGTCAACAGCATACTGTGTAAGCCCAAAATACCATACTAGACACATCTTTCAGTACTAATTATACCCCAGACTCTCCATGCTAATTCATTCAAAGATTAGATGCTATCTTTAATCTTCATAAGGATTCTGTAAGGTAGATACTATTTTCTCCCCCATTTTAGGATGAAAAATCCCATCTTAAAGATTGTTTGTATCTCTCCCAAGAGCACAGCCCAATAATGGTAAGGCCAGAAAAATGTGTTCACCAGCAACATCAATATTCACCCACTACTGGGAACTCCTTAAAGGCAGGTATCAAGACTTCGGCTTATTTTTGAATTTGGAAGCATTTTAAACATTCAAAAGTCTGTAATGTTATGAATGCCTGTGTGGTGCTCAGTCTAAGAAATAAAACGTTAAAATGGATGTTTCCACAGACCTCCCTGATCCTCTACCCTGTTCATTCCCAGAGAGAATCAGTCACCCATTCATTCCCCAGTATCTCTTGAGTACTGCACCTTGTCCCCAGAATGCTCCCTAAAAGTCAAGATGGCAAGCTTCCTCTCATGTACTATGACTGTGTTATCAGGAAAGACCAATCCCTAAAAGGGGCACCATGCTTGGTAAAGTAGAGGAAGCAGAGGACTACGGGAAACGAGGAAGACCCTTAAGGAGATGGTTGGAATGGAGGCTACAATGGGCTGAAGCAACTGTGCTGACGAGGGTGCTGGATCCATGTAAACCCTTCTGGGGCACATGAGTCCTCGTGGACTGGAACCCACACAGCAACAGCTGGCGACCGTGGCTACCAGCATTGGGCTCTAGGTGTTGACTTATTTAAGCATTCTTCTACATTGGGAGTCGGTCATTCTCATACCTGATTTTATATTTTTCTCATCTATGTAGGCATCCATCAGTGACAGTCATCTTTATGGTGGGGTGTTTTTGAACCTTCACATAGATGGTAAGCTGTTGATTAAATCCTACTGAAACACCACTCCTAAGGATATTAGTCTTTGTAACTCTGAGAGAGAGGTGACAGAGGGAATCCTCGATTATGCATTGCGGTGGTCATGGTGGTGGTTAAAGGTGCCACCCTGCTGGTGCTGGGTCATAGCAACCCTGTGTACCACTGAGGAATGTTGCACAGTCTTCTGTAAGCATTGTCCAGCTTTCACGTGCCTATGCAGTCACTGAAAAGATCATGACTTGGGTCAGGCACATCTTAGTCATCAAAGTGATATATTTGCTCTTTAATACTGTAAGGAAGCCTTGTGCAGGCAATTCATTCCATGAACTATATTATTTGATTTTTTGACTGTCCTTTCCATAACTACTGGTTGTGGATCCATGTAAAATTAAATCCTCTGCAGCTCCAATCTTTTCTCTATTTACCATGGGATTTTCCATTAATCCAGTTGCGATGTTTTTGGCTTTTTTACACTATTACAATCCAAAATGAAGGCTGTAGTCTTTGCTCTTTTAATATTTCAAGGGAGATTATTAATAAGCCACCCTCTAATCCCAACACATAGTAGCATCCATAAATATTTATTGAGTTGAATTGCAGAATCACACTTCTTCCCACTCAAAGAAGAGAGAGGGATTAAAAAGCTGTTGTGCATATATACCATGGAGTACTATGTATCGCTGAAAAGCAGTGATGAACACATGAAGCACATTGCTGCATAGGAAGGATTGGAGGAAATTATGCTAAGTGAAATAAGCCAGTGCAAAAGAACATGTACAACATGAGTCTGCTGAGGTAATCTTTAAAAAAAAATTCAAAAGGGGCATAAGAAAAAGGCAACTGTATAGAGAAATTCCTGGAGGGAGGCCCAGGTAATATGACAGGGGCCAGACCAAATCCATGGCTACATGTGGTAGCCAATTGCAGTGGGGGAGGGAGGAGATGGTGATGTGTAGAGAGGGAATGGGGTACTAAGCCACCCAAGGAGAGCATATTGTTTATGTCTCCACAGGGAAAGAGGGACCAAACTTAAACCTGGTGTTCCAGGATGTGAATGCAGTGTGAGAGCATGGAGCGGGGAGCCAGTGGAGGGGTCTGGGGCACCAACCCCAATCCCAACTACGTGGACAGCTGCCCCTCCCCCCAGGGAAGTTTGCTTTGGAGGACAGCATGGAAGCTGAAGTTTGGGATGTGGAACATGCCTGACCAGAGCACACAAGAACAAATGAAGGGAGAGCAAGAGAGTGGAGTGCATCCTGGCCCATCAAGCCTTGAGGAGGATATTTCCAAGCAGCCAATGCACAGAGAGAGCCCACCGTGAAACACAGCATCCTTCTCTGACCCAAGGCCCTACAGGAACAACAATGGAGAAGCAGGGTCAGGATTGTGCCCAGTCTGACCCCACCACACCATAGCAAAACACTAAGGGTGTGCAGCAGAGCATGGAGTTCCCAAGGGAGTGCCAAGGACATACATTGGGGCCAGGGTGTGACACTCCATCAGACTCAGCCGGAGAACACTCCTGGAGGTCAATGAACAGACCTTTAACTATTTATAGGTTTTTATTTTATCTTTTTTACATATATATATTTGGTAATTGGGTTTTTATGTTGTTATCATCATTTTATTTTCTTTGGTTGCTTCATCTTAGGATGCCTTTTTTGTACATATTGTTATCTCTGCAGGTCTATCTAGATAAGATAGGCTGGATGAACATGTCATGGGAGTGGTGATACTGAGAGGGTAGAGGGAAGGTTAAGCAGAAAGGGGGAACCAATTGCAGGGATCTACATATGACTTTCTCCCTGGGGTACGAACAACAGGGAAGTGAGTGAAGGGATACATCAGACATTGTATTTTCTTCAAACTAGATCTCTACCTAGAACAACCTAGAACAACTCTACCTCTTCTGGTCGATGAGACAGCTATGCAGATGTAGTGCTTCTGAGAAAGTTCTGGTCCAAGCATCATCTTTTTTTATTATTAAATACTTTTATTGGGGGCTCTTACTTCTCTTATCACAATCCAAACATTCAACCATTGTGGCAAGCACATTTGCACCTATACTGCCATCATCATTTTCCAAGTATTGTCTTCCCACTTGAAGCTAGGATGTCAGCTCTCCCTTTCTTCTCCCCTCCCTTACCCACTCTCCCTTCCTCACAAACCACAAAACCAGGCAAAGTCTAATAAATTAACAAAGGAAGTCAAGACCAACAAAACAATAGCAACAACAAAAAGAAAGCCACTGAGGAAAATGGGGAAGCCTGTAAATAGTTCAAGTCTGTTTGTTGGCCTTTATGAGTGTTTTGCAGTTGAGTCTCATGAGGTGCCACACTCTGCCTCCACAGTCTATGTTTGGTGTTCGCCAGGAATTCCATCACTTTGCACCCCTTGCTGCACTGTTTCATGTCCTTAGTGTTTTGCCCCAGCATGGCTGGGTCAGACAGTGCACAACTCCTGCACTGTGTCTCCAGTCAAGCTCCATCTTTTACATATGGGGAGAACACTGTGAATGGAATAATGGAAAGGAGCGCAGACTCACTGACCACCTACTGTGTGCCCAGCAGATATGTTTCCCATGTAATCTTCCCAACAGAGGAGCAGAAGCATCAAGTAACTTACCCGAGATCACATATCTGTACTTGTAAATCCATGGCAGGGCTATATCCACCGTAGGGTTTGATCATAACCCAAAAACTGATGAAATTTTAGATGCCAGGACACACTATCTAGCACAGGCCCAACTAGTCTGCCTGTTGAAGCCTTTTTGTTCCTTATTTTGACCTTCAAAGCCCTATACGACGTGGCCCTGGATTTCTTCTCCCCTTCATGTTCTAGCACTCACATGCTTCTCTCTACATAACAGCCATGCCCGACCTTCCTGTTCCTCAAATGCAAACACTCGGGTTCATTCCTCCCTCTGATTTTTACCCCACATCTCCACAGCCAGGCTTCTTCCAGATGATCAGATCTCAGCCCCATGACTAGTTCCTTGGGCAGAAACTATCTTGATGTCCACAGTGGTGACCATTTTGGCACTCTGTGTCACATGAACTTACTTGATAGCTTTCGGAGCACTTAGCCCTCTCTCCAATTATCTTGTGAGTTTTTTGTTTACTTGCATACTTTTGTCTATTTAGATCTCTTTAAATGCACCTGCTTCCAGAATGTCAGAGGCAAGAAATCCAAGGACATTCCTATGTTACCCACCCCTCCCCCCACGTCATCCTAATACCTAACACCATTCTTGGTAGATGACAGTTAATCACTTACTGAATTATTAAATGACTTAATAAAGTAGGCAGGAATAAAAGAGTACAGGCACATTCCATGGTTCCAAGGTCACCAAAGTCTCTGCAGATTTATCCCAGGAAAATCTAACGGACCCCTAAGAACCAAAAATCATGTGGTCATCCAAGGGAATATTCTACTCAGTACTGAAAATTGTGCTTTTTAGTAACAAGAAATGTACAAAACAGTAAAAAATGCAACAAAATCACAGAGACTTGCATTTAACAAAAATATCAAAATGTAAAGCTATTGTTTCTTCCCATAACCTCCATCTAAGTCTATCCACTTCTGAAACCAGTGATCTCATCTGGCTCAGCCTTCCCCAAAGAATTCTCCCCGCTTCAATTTTAACCAGGTCTAAAGAGCAATTTGCAGGACAAAAAGAAGTCTGAAAGATCCAGAGGAGAACTACAAAGTCAGCGGTGCAAAGTTTTCAAACAAAATTCTCATAGGGCAGCCCTCACTCCCCTAAAGAATAAGCAGGCACGTCATCATGAGGGGGAGACAATTTCTTCAGTGCAACCTCCTGGAAGTTTATCTCACAGAATGCAGTTTTCAATGTATGTGAAACTTCATAATAATCCCCTGTGATCATCTTGTGTTCTTCAGTGAAAGGTACCAAGGTTACCCCATTGGGGTTCCAAACACAGTGGAGTAACCTTCAGATCTTAGCTCTTCATCCTGAATGTATGTAACTGGCCCATTAGATCAGCCCAGATGTCACTGTTTGGATTGGCCCTTGCTCTGCACATCATATGAGTAAATCCAATATGCATACCAACGGTGACTTGTTCCATAAAATCACCTTCTTTGGCTTCAGTCTTGTTTAAAAGATCGATGGGATTATCAGCCATTTGAGTTAGCCGATCTTCACACAATGCTTTTTTTATATTGGTTTTGTCTGTTCGCTTGTTTTCACTAAGGCGCCTTAGTGAGACTACGACAAGTGTGTAACAGAAAGAATTTGCCTGTAGCCCTTCTCTGACCACAGAGACATGCTTAAACACATTGTATTTGGAATGAACCCATGCATGTATGGAAGGGAATTCTAGCAGCAATACTTTATTCCTTGTTCTGATAGTTTCTGACATGAATCTACAATCTTGTTTATTTTTTGGACTGAGAAATGTCTTGGTTCTTTCTGCACCCGTATGGCTACCATTCTTCCTATGAGGTACACAAAGAAAGTATTGTTATTCTGTGTTGGTCTCGGAAAACTGGAGAAACAAGTCAACAGAAATTCATGTATATAAGAAAGAGTTTCATATAAAGGGTACATTAGGAAAGCATCCCAACCCAGTGCTGTCTACTTCCAACATGAGCCCATATGTCCAGCACCAATCTACGAAGTCCTCCTCAATCTCACAAAACACACACAATGATGCTGAATGTAAGAGGAAAGCCAAATCAGTGAGCGTGTCTGCATCTCAGCGCTGGCAGGGATCTCCACGCGGCTGCTCCAGCACCCAGGGCTGCATCATGGTAGGTTCATGTGGCTTCTCCTCAGGGATGTGCCACAGGAAGTGAGCCTTGCCAGCTGAAGCAGGGAACTGGCTAAGGCAGCTGCACCCTGGTCTGACCATCAGAAAGCAAGAGACCGGGGAACTAGAAAGGTGAGACTCACAGAACCTTCAATTAATCCCACATGTGTTTATAGGCCAGGCTGGCATAATAAACCTTAACTATTTCACGTGTCCATTTTAGACAAAGAGAAATGGACATTCAAAACTGCTAAACTGCCTGCCCAGATCCCACAGTCAATGAGTCTGTGTCAGAGTCGGGGATCAAAATCCATCCTCGGGCTTCAAGTCCAGGGCTGCTGACTTAAGAAAGAGAAGAGGAATTAGACCATCGATCTCACTTTTTGCTAAGCCAATAGGATGGAATTTTGAGTGTTTCCCTTCCAAAAGCAGGTTCAGATCAAAGAGACAGCTGTGGCCCTCTCAGAGATAGCTGAGAAAAGGTGCCTGCCCTGCCTTGCTTTCTCTCATACACAGCAGGTCAGGATTTCGACAACTTGAACAATCTGTCTGATGTCCTTTCTCTTCCTTGTGGTGCCATGTCTGCTACCTCTCAGTCTTTGACCCAGGTCCCAGGGTCCTCTTGATGATTCATAGAATGCACAGACACTCATTTCCCTCTCTTGACTCTCAGAGCATGCCATTGGTCTGCTTTTCCCACAACCAAACTCCTGCCCCCTGTAAGTACTCTAGTGTGATCCAAGACTCCTTAGAGCCATCACGTATTTTAAACCAGCATATCCTTACAGCACATAAGAAATGGCATTAATGATGGGTTTTTAGGTGCCAGATTGCATAGTGAGGGAGATGTTTGTGGGAAAATACTTTTGTTGATAATCTGATGATACCACACTGATACCTAGGTTATGATTCCACATCCTTTAATATGAAGGGGTCTCAAAATTTTCCTGGAAAAACAGGACTGAAAGATAATGGAATTTTTCTCCAAACTGATTAGAGTCCCCTGAGATACCATGTGTTCAGTCAACATCCTCACTTGTATCTGAGAAGTCTTAGGGTCTGTGTCCATAGAGACCTTTTCAGTGGGAAAGGGAGAATGAGTGCCAAGCTCACCCCATCTTGGATTCAACGCATTTCTTCTTCTTACAGTGAGTGACAAAAACTGGAAGTACTTACCCCGTCAGTATTCTGGGTGCTCACCTCTGTTTCCCAGCCCACATTACAGCCACATTGGAGCCATGTGACAATCTCTGAGTGTGAGCTGTGGCATGTGATACTCCTGAAATGAAAGCAGTAATGGTTAATATGTTGGCTCCATCTCCCTCTTCCCCTACCTTTTTGTCTGATCTTGGACACAACCTTGTTTATTGAAAGGAAAGAGGACTTGGAGCACTTGCTGTTGAAGATCATGGATTGCGGGTTTCAGCATGCATTACAACTCAATGTAAAGAAAACAGCAACAAACCCTCACAATGGGACCACTAGGTAATATCAAGATAAACAGAGAAAAGATTGAAGCTGCCAAGGAAGATTTACAACCAATGCATATAGAAACGGCAGTAATGAGATCAAAGGATGAATTGTATTGGGTGAATCTACTATAAAGACCTCTTCAAAAAACATCGAAAAGCAAGGAGGTTACTTTGAGGATGAAAGTACAACAGACCCATGCCAGGGTATTTTCCATGGCTTCGTAAGCATGTGGCAGCTGGGATGGAGTAAGGAAGTCTGGAGAAGAATGGATGGATTGGAATTATGATGCTGGCAAAGACTATTGAAAAAGTCACAGACTGTCAAAGAACAAACAAATTGGTCTGGAAACAAGTACAGTCTTAGAGACAAAGGTGGCAAGACTTTGCCTCATATACTTTGGGCATGCTCTCAGGAGAGCCCAGTCCCTGGAGAAGGATATCATGCTTGGTAAAAGTGGAGGGACATAAAAATAGAGGAAGGCCCCCAATGGAATGGATTGACATAGTGAGTGCAGCAAGGAGCGCAACCATAAAAATCCATGGTGAGGATGGCGCAGGATGGTGACGGTGGTGACGATGGTGAGAGAATGATGAGGGTGGTGCAGGATAGTGAGGATGAAAAGGATGGTGAGAGGATAATGAGGGTGGTGAGGATGGTGTAGGATAGAGAGGATGATGAGGATGGTGTGGAATGGTAAAGATGGTGAGGGGTGGTAAGGGTGGTATGGGATGTTGCAGAATGGTGAGGATGATGAGGATGGTGGAAATGGTGCAGGACAGGGCCGTTCTGTTGTGGCTACGAGTTGGAATGGACTCCACAGCATCTAAGAACACCAGGACACTTGAGAAGGTCATTAGTTCTGGAGTCTGTACCTGTGAACAGAGGAGAACCACCCAGCCGGCATCAGGTATTTGGTGAGCGAAACGTCAACATTGACTTTATTGCTGTTGTTAGGTGTCATTACCAAGATTTGGGGCCTGCTTCTTAGTGCATCAGAGGAGGGTTTGGCCTGATTGATGCATCATGGAAAATTATGTCGGAACAAAGTTTTGTGCTGAATTTGACTCTCAGGACTCATTCCTTCTGACTCAGGAGATAGAAAATAAAAATCAACATTTCTTGATTAGTGAAGCAAATTATGACTCCCCAGTCATGCCTTTGAGTGAAGCAGCACTGTTTAGAAGCGTGAGTTTTTAGAGGCATTTCAGCAGCCGAACTGCTCCTGTTGGTGGGGCCAGCCACTAGCCTTGTAGCTCTGAGAGGCACTTGCTTTGAATTCTGTGGGGCAGCAGCATCCTAATCCATTACAGTAGTGTAGCTGTGAAATGATACAGTGGTGCCCTCTCAACATCTACTACTCCAGCCCTAAGGGAATTGTTAAGCATCAGCTTCCTTGAATCCAATCCCTTTCTACTTAAAATACCTAGAGCATTGTCTACTTCCTACTCTAAAACCCTGAATACATTTTAGGGGGCTTTTTTGCTTGTTTTTATGAGTTTTATTGATGTATGATTCATATACCATATAATTCAAAAGTTCAGTCCTATTCAAAAGAGTTGTGCAATCATCACTACATTCAACTTTAGGATATTTTCTTCTTTCTTTTACTCAATGTTATTAGCTCCCCATCCCACACCCCCTCCAACCTCCCGAGGCATGCCTCTAGAAAGCTATTAATCTAGTTATGATCTCGATACTTTTTCCTGTCTTGGATTTCATATACAGAAAATATACAAAAATAAAACCGAGAAAGACTCCAACTGAAAAGAAAGCAGATGCTTGAAAACTTTCCGAACAAGAAAGTGCAGCCCCATAGACAATGATGTGGAGCATGCCGAAGATTTGTACGTAGAAAGAACACAAATTCTCTGAGACCTCAGACACTCAGGGACATTTTGCAGTTAGATGGATTGTCACAAATCCATTTGTTCATTTTTAAATATATATCAAATCAAGACTGAACACCTACCTCACAGAGAACATTTGAAGAGGTGGAGGCCAGAGAGTCCAAGTCCTTTGTCAAGGTGACAGAGCCATATAGCACTGTTCAAAGTGAGGTTCTCTGAGACTCTCTTCATTGGCCTTCCATCATATAATGGCAGCCCTGAGTCCAGCTGAAGAAGGTAAGGCTCACCTGCCTGTACCATCAGGCCTCCCTGGGCATTAAGAGGACAGTGGAACTGGCTACTCAAGAGTATCTGTCGCATGCTCACAGCATTTGGAGATTATGAAAGACATGTTTAAAATACAATGTAATGATCAGTATTCACTTTTATGGCATGGTTTATAAAAATATAGAGTCCTCATAAAGAGCAGACATCGCCAACCTAAAGCCTGTTAAATACCTAGAGATTTTATTTCCAAGGTAACAACCTGAGTTCCTCATAGGTCCCCACTAATGATGCCCCGCGTGACCTTGAGCCTCTGGCTTAAATATCTCGTGCCTCCTTTTCTCTGTCAGTAAAAAGAGATAATGACAATCGCCACTGGATCGTGTAGACAACATGCTTGGAGATCCTCCGATCAAAGGTTCTGCCTGGACCAAACAAGCTGAGGCTGGCACTCATCGTCATTACTGCTGTGGTGGCGGTGGGGGCGAGGGCTGGCCGGGTTGCAGCCCAGGAAGTAAGACATGACTGCCATGTCTGATTCAGCACCAGAGTAGAATGAGGAGGCATGTCTGCATCACAGAAGCCATGGGTGTAGAATCCACATCTCTGACAGACATCACATACGGACGTATCCTGGACTCCCTAGATGGCGTGAGTCAAGATCGAAAAACAAACACCACCGTGCAGTTAATACCTGGCTCCCAGAAAACTTGCAGGACAAAATAGAGCAGATTCTGTTGATTTCCATGACTGCACCTCTTTACAGTCACATACAGCCTTCTCTTTTCATATGAGGCAAACCCTCCCTTAAGATTGGGACCATAGATGAATATCTATCTTTAGAGGGAGGAGACCATACAAAAGACGCCCCTTATGTCTTTGCTGCTGTGGTCCCCAACTTAACACACTCAACTCCAGAACCTTACATTTTAAATTCCAATCTCATCTTCGTCACAAGAGCCTTCAATTTGGGTTCAAGTCATCATTGTGCCCTTGAACACGACCCATAATTTCTGACTCTCTACTTCTTAAATCACAAAACCAATACTTACAGTTCTGATATCCAGTACCATCATAGTCTCTCTGTAAATCACGACAGGAGATTCTACCCACAGAATGGTGTAGTTCCCCTTTGAGTGATGACAGTGTCAAGCTCTCCCACTGCTCTTCCCACAGACTGTTGGCTCCAGGCCCACATTTCAGCCCTGAGGTTCTAAATCTGGGGTAAGGAAATGTACTGAACCTTGTGCTGTTTTTGTTTGATTTTTTTGTTGCAATTTATCAAGTTGGAACTCAAAAGAGAAAAGTAAATTTGATAGACTTATAAACATGTATTGATTTGGGGGGCTTTTGGGGTTTTTTTGGGGGGGAGGGGAGCATCACTGCCTCTGTTGGGAGTGGGAGGCCCAGCCTTGCTCCTGGAGAGCTACTGCTGGATTTGAACTGCCAAGCCAGTGGGATATGTATTGATTTTTATCAGTGATTTTCAAAAGATATTCATGAGGGATCATCCCTGCCTTTCTATAACCAGCATATCAAAGGTGCCCCAGAGGAGTAAATGAATTTGGAAAGAAACTTCCTCTGGGTACAAACTGCTCTGTGGCCATCTACCTATGCAAAGAGAAGATCATCCCTTTGCTCATATGTTAGAATCTAGCTCAGAATGAGTTACATATGGCCTGGAATCCAGTGCAGGGTGAGCAACATTTTTGTCTCATGGGCAACATTTTTTTGTTGTGTATGTGGCAGCCCTTGAGTTGCTACTTCCGGGGGTTTCATGACACCCCTCTTGAGCATTAGTGGAATGGAAGAATAGTTTCCCTTACCAACTTGTTACTTGCTTAAATATTGGCCATCTTTGAAAACTACTTTGCTCAATCCCTCCTCCCTCAGAAGAATGCATTTCAGAGGACAGCACTGGGGATGCACCTTGGGGAGAGGGCATGCCAGACTAGAGCACATGGGAGAAATGAAAAGGGATGGAGAATAGGAAAGGACATCTTGGCCCACCAACCCCCAAGGATGATGTTCCTGCATAAAGCAGACAACATACACGGGGAGGACCCTACTGCTGGCCCCACCACAGGGCATGGGGTCCCTCACTGTACCATGGCGCTGCGGGGACAGCACTGGAGACACAGTGTGGGAATCTTGCACAGTCTGTCCCCATCATGCTGAGGTAAGGCACTGAGGGCATGCAACAGAGCAGCAGGGGGAGCAGAGTGATGAAATCCCCAGGGAATACCAAAAATAGACTTTGGAGATAAAGTGTGCCCCCTCCATCAGAATTAACTGGAACATACTCATAAAGGCCAACAAACAGACCTTAAATTATTTTAGGCCTTTCCATTTTTGACAGTGACTTTCTTTTTGTTTTTGTCTTTTGTTGTTGTTTTGTTGTTTTTTACCTCCTTTGTTGTTTTATTCAGTTTCTAGATAAGATAGGCTGGATAAATAATTTGGAGATGAAAAGAACTGGACCAATGGTTCTGGTGGGATATGGAAGGAAGAGAGGTAGGAGAAAGGCAGTAGGGGGAGGGGAGGGGAAACCAACCCAAATGAACAAGTGAACTAAAATCAATGGAAGGAAGGTTGTCGGATGCCTACTGGGGCTTAATCAATGGCAATGTAGCATCAAGGAATTACTAAACCCAAATGAAAGCTAAACATGATGGTGGGACAAGAGAAAAGTAAAAGGAAATAGAGGCCTATTTGTCCAGGAGGCAAAGGACATCTATAGAGACCTAAATGCAGGCATATGTCAGTATATATAATGAGAAGGGAATAGAACTATGTCTTCATATCTATATGTTAAGAATCTAGGTTGCAGATGGACATTGGGCCTTGACTCAAGTACTCCCTTAACACAAGAACACTTTGTTGTAACAAGTCAGCATTCTGTGATGCTTACCTTCCTGACACAATTGCTGAAGACAAAATGGGTGCATAAGCAAATGTGGTGAAGAAAGTTGATGGTGCCTGGCTGTCAAAGGATATAAAGTCTTAAAGTCTTGAAGATAAACAAGCAGTAGTCTATCTGAGAAGCAGCAAAGCCCACAGGGTAGAAGCACAGCAACCTGTGTGAGCATGAGATGTTGATAGGATCAGATACCAGACATCTAAGACCCAGAACAAAATCATACCCAATGTGAATTGGGGGAGGGGAGGAAGGGCATGGAGTGGAGACCCAAGGCCCATCTGTAGACAATTAACAGAGGGATCACAAGGAAGAGATGAGCTAATCAGGGGACAGTGTAGCACCAATGAAACATATAACTTTCCTCTAGTTCTTTGGTGCTTCCTTTACCCCACTACCATGATCTCAATTCTACCTTAAAATTTGGATTAGACCAGAGCATGTACACTGCTACAGATAAGAGTCCACAACACAGGAAATCCAAGGTAGTTACATCCTGCATGGCCAACAATGAGAGTAGAAATATTAGGGGGATTAAGGGAGAGTGAGGGGAGAAAGGGGAAATCGATCACACGGATCAACCCAGAATCCCCCCCATGGTGGGGGGAATGAATAATACACAAGTGGGTAAAGGGTGATGGAGAACAATGTAAGATACGGAAATAATATTCTATAACTTATCAAGGGTTTTTGAGGGAGGGTGGGGGGAGCAAGGGGTAAGAAATGGGAAGCTGATATCAAGGGTTCAGGTGGGAAGAGAATGCTTTGAAATTGATGATGGCAGCATATGTACAAACATGCTTAACACACTGGATGTATGTATGGATTGTGATAAGAGATGTAAGAACCCCTAATAAAAGTATTTTTTTAAACATGAAAGAAAACTAGTTCGAACAGCATAAGACTTTTACAATGCTGATAACCACTATGCAGATAACCAAGCCAAGCTCACTGCCACCAAGTCAAGGCTGACTCAGAGCAGCTTCCTTTGGCTTTCCAAGACTGAGACTGTTTACAGAAGTGGAAAGTGCAGACTTTCTCCTGTGGACCTGCTGGTGCTTTTGAATTGCCGACCATGAAGACCGCAACTCAACATGGAACCACGATTCCACCAGAACTCACACAGAAATAAATAAAATGCGCTTTTGTTGGAATTGTGCAAAGGCTCAGACTGGGAAATCATATTTTCTTAAGTCATGGTAGTTCAGAGAAGTGGATATATAATACCTTGGAATAAGAATTCCAATGTAGTGGAATTAATATAATTATTTCAAGTAATGGACATCAGTGTATCTCTTACCATTTCGGGTCTGTGTGGGTATAGATGTGTGTACCCACATGTACACATGAGTGGATGTGTATGCTTGTGTGTTTTGTGTCATAGGGATATCACTCCCATAAGAGGTGGAAGCTCTTTCTGATGCATCTATCTTTCTTCCAAACTGACTTCCCGGTGCACATGTAACTCGCCTCGTGTGGTCCCAGAATACGTCTCATGGTGAAAGTTTTTGAAATGCAGCCATGCTCTTGTCAGATGCCTAGAATCATGGCATTTAGGTCTTCATCCTCTGCCATGGAGTCCACACACGTCTTGGCAGAGAGCCATGTCTGCACATGACCCTGTAGCTCTCTCTATCACTCTGTGTCTGCCTCTGTCATCTCTCTGTCCCCTCTTTCTTGAGACCACAGACATACGTAGGTGCTCAGCACTCAGCACTCTAAGGCCTTGGGTGAGAAAATTAGAAGGTTGTTTGTAAATCTTTTTCTCCCAACTAGACTCACCACCGTTCCATTCTACATCCTGGTGGCCTCTTTATGGTGCAGAGAGAGCTTGTCTGAAGTTTGGCGACTCCCCAGACTGCACACTTGGAAACCAGATGTGGATCCTTTTGACTTCAAGGCAGATTCTGTCATGCCTTCCTGGGCAAGATTCATCTCTAGGGGTAAGGAAGGCATGAGAAAGGAGTCCTCAGCCTCATGCCAAATGCACCTACATCATCTTCACCTCTCTCTCTCCTCAATTCAGGGTCAGCAGTAGGGGACGGGAATGCCTGGTCCCATCTACATCTATTCATATCTCTGGAATCTTGCAGTTGTATACCAGGATCCTCTGCACTTTGTCTTAAAAATGAAGCATTTATCAGCTCTACCATGCCTTGAATGACTTTCTCAGAATGTAATCAAATGGAATTTGAAGGGTCTAGCACCATGTGCATTAGTTTGCCCCATGTCATCCTGACACAAGCTAACATTTGCAGACAAAGAAAAGTCCGGGAGAGGGTGTATTCTCTGAGTGTGGTGACTTTGAAAAGGAATTAAAGCCAAGGCATGTGATTAAGACAAAAAGCAGGATGGAAAGACTATCTAGAGATATGTATTAGAAGCTTTTATGGCATGTGTGTCTCCTACAGTCCAGCTCTTCCATTTATAGGGGTTTATCTTGATAACCAATCACAAAAGAAGGACATCATGCTTTGTGGCGGAGAGCACAGGAGCTGACCCAGAGATAAGACCCTCAGTCACAGGAGCTGACCCAGAGGCCACAACAATCAGCAAAAAAAAAAAAAAAATGTGGAGATAATGCAGGACCCATTCAGTGTGTTATTCATAGGGTCACCATAATTTGAGACAGACTTGTGGGCTCCTAACAACAGCAGTCTTAAAATAATCAAATACAGGAGCTGACCCAGAGGCCACAACAATCAGCAAAAAAAAAAAAATGTGGAGATAATGCAGGACCCATTCAGTGTGTTATTCATAGGGTCACCATAATTTGAGACAGACTTGTGGGCTCCTAACAACAGCAGTCTTAAAATAATCAAATGAATGCACAGTGATTATCTACAAAGATCTTCCACACAGCTTTGTTTACAATGGGAAACAATCTATATGTTCAACCAGTGGGGATAGGGATATAAATAAATATGCCCTTCAAATAGAAGAGTAAGCAATCATTAAAAAGTGGTGATCTGAAAAAAAGTGATGATCTAAGACTATGTTTACTGGGATAAAAAGACTTGAAGATATCTGGTGAAGTAAAAAAACAGGGTACAAATCAAAAGTACAATGCAGTCACATTTTGTAGAATTGTTCATGTGCACTACATCCATCCATATCAGGAGTCACTACTTTGGGGAAAGTTCTCTAACTTCCTCATTGAGTTATCTCAATTTTCTGCAAAGAGCAAGTATTGCTATTACAATAAAAAGGTAACTAAATTCTTTGATTTGTATCTAAAAGACTAGCCCTCTGGTTTGGAGAAAATGGGGTAAAGATCATAAATAGGATTAACAGAGACCCAACCATTCTGAAAACATATTGATAGACCAGTGCGCTAAGTTGACCTGGACAGCATTTGCATGCTCCTGCCCTCCACAATAGAGTGTCAACAAGTGGGGCTCTTGGCAAACCCCAGAGTGCATGTGACTAGTTCCAGCAGAAAAGAGAGAACTTATTAAAGGATATGGAGACATATGTTTCCAGGTAGATGGACTTTTAGCTATTTCTTTCATTGAGTGAAGTTAAAAAAAAACATAGATATTATGCAAAAAAAAATGTAAGAAGATCCTAAAAGGTGAAGAGAAGCCAGACAAGCTGGTGAACAAAGAGCCTGGCATGACATAGCAGTGAGTCTGCCTCAGTGTCTCCACATGGGAAGTGAAAAAGTCCATGGTACCAAATTCAAACAAACGCCAGCTGCAACAACATCTCAGCAAATGTCTGTTCTCTCGATCCAAGACAGGGAAGAGGGCAGTGTAAACTCAAAAAGAACTCAGAGTTATCTTTTAGCAATAATAATAATAATAGAGAATTAGACAATTACTGTTTTAAGCCAAGCATTATGGAGAAAACAGTCCATGTTATAGGCAAAGCTCAATGGGGAGCCTAGAATTACACCTTCTCCAGACTTTAAAGAGGCTCCTAACCTCCAGTCCATGGGGATAATGTCAGAAAAAGCCAAGTAGGAGGCTGGTGCTTCCATTTCCAACAGATCATGGCAAACATTCCACATTTTTCACTCCACCGCGGGGTCAGTGGAGACCACGTAGAGAGCCCAGACTTTCAGCCACACCTAGCCATTATGGAGTTCTCATTTCCCTCCTCTGTGGGTGATGTCAGAGGAAGCCTAGGAGAGCATCACAGAGAATGCCACCTGTTGTTAACAAGGCCACCTTGCTTCACCAGGGGGGTGAGCAGACATCACATGTATGATCATGGGTTGCCAATAGGATCAGGTCTCAGGCATCAAAGACCCAGAATAAAAAATCATGTCGATGTGAATGAAGGGGAGTGTGGAGTGGAGACCCCAAGTCCATCTGTAGACAATTGGGCATCCCCTTACAGAAGGGGCACAGGGAGGAGACAAGGCATTCAGGATGTAGCATATCACTGATGAAACATACAACTTTCCTCTAGTTCTTTAATGCTTTCCATGCCCACCCCCCTATCATGACCCCAATTCTATTTAAAAATACGACTAGGCCAGAGCATGTACACGAGTACAGCTAAAAGCTAAAAACACAGGGACTCCAGGACAGAAACCCCAGTAATGAGAGTAATTAGAGCCAGTAATGAGAGTAGCGATACCAGGAGTCAGGGAAGTGGGGGTCATGTCGGAGTAAGGCGAAAGTGATTACAATGATCAGGGGAAAGACAACTGAAAGGTGGGTGAAGGGAGATTGTGGTCCGTGTAAGACATGAGAAAAACCCAATAATTTATAAGTTATCAAGGGTTCATGAAGGGGGGACGGTGGGGAAGGAAAGGGAAAAAGTGAGGAGCTGATACCAAGAGTTCAAGTACAAAGACAATTGTTTGAAAATTATTATGACAACCTATGTGCAGATATGAGTGGCACAGTGGACCTATGTATGAATTGTGATGAGTGCTGTAAGAGCCCCCAATAAGATAACCTTTTAATTAATCAATTAGGAAAAAGGGAATACACACACACACACAAAGATATGCCCATGACTGTTGAATCCATTCCAACTCAGAGGGACCCAAAGGACCAGAGCAGAACTGCTAGGAGGCTGTACATCTTTAGGGAAGTTGACTGCGGCTATCCTTCCCCCTCGAGCAGTTGGTGGGTGTGGACTCCCGGACTTTCAGTTAGCGTCCGAACACCTAACCACTGCACCACCAGGGCTTGTCTGAAGATATACCAACCCTAAATAGCAGAGCTGGAAAGCCTGGAAAGATAGAAGTGAAAGATAAAAAGAGAAACCCACAATATAATGGGAGACGTCAACATTCTTCTTTCAATAATTGACAGAACAACCTCTCGGTACCATCATTAACCAACAGGATCTAGTCAAATACTTAGAGAATGCATTACCCGAAAGCAGAAAGATGCATGTCATTTTCAATATGTCATCTACCATATACCAAAATAGACTCTATCCTGGGCCATTAAACAAATTAGGTTTAAAGAATTTGGTGTAGCTTACAAATTTCCAGGATGGTTGAGGAGTTAGGCATGTAAATTCTACCACCTAGAACACCACTCCAGCCAAACCAGAAGTCTGCTGTTACCACAAAAATCCCATGCCCACTGCCACTCGACACAGACACCACCACTCACTTAGCTGAGCCAGACCTCTGCTGCCCCGGAAAATGGATCCCCAGAGTGCCAACTTCCTCCTATCACCCTCATCAAAACAAAGTCTTTTTGGTGTCACCAAAGGGGCTTACATCACAGCCCCTTACTCAGTGGGAAGGGACATTGGAAAAACAAGACTCCCAATGCAGAAACAAACCTAGAAAGAGTATCAGCAACACAAAATGTCCACAAACACAGATGTCCCCGTAACAAAAAGGATGACTTGAGAGACGACACCAGAAACACCACCCCCGGACTTCTAAGCATTTGCATCGGGGAAGCCTAAGGTATCCAGACAACTCAACTACTTCTCTAACTCTCCCTGCACCCTCCCCCGAGCTAGTGCTTGCTTCTCACCCATGAGAATTCTTGGATGGAAAAGGTTAAAATGAACTCATTTCAAGCTCTCTCCTATCTCACCCTCCAATCTTGCTTGTGTAAATTTTTATCTTCAGGTAGGATTGTTTTTCATTGGAAATGACTCAGATTTGGGCACAGGACCAGCGCGCTGTCACAAGGAACCAAGAGGGCAGGAAACGTGTGTGTGTACAGGCACAGTCACACACGAAGGGGCTGTTCTTATCCAGCTGAGCGATTAGTAAACCTGTGCAGGATTCCTCTTAGTGACAGATCTAAGAAATCAAAGACCCCAGAGTTTGGGCAGGAAGAAAACAACAAGAGAAAGGGCTCGAGTTCTCACCCATCCATCTGGCATTTTGGACTCCAGGATGAAGAAGTGTAAATGCACATAGGCTAATTGTTAAGAGTCTTGGTGTCAGACTGACCCGTACTCCAATCCTGATCTATCTGCTCTAGTTCCATGTCCTTGAGAGAGTCCATCTTTCCATCTTCGGTTTTGTCAGCTGTGAAAAATGGAACAATCTAGGCCTTCCTTTCAAAATTCTCAAGAGGATCGAAATGAGATGATAGCCATCAAGTGTTTGGCACCTAGGAGGTACTCAATAAATCCCTGCTGTTCATACTGTTGGAAAGGGAGTTATTAATTTCCAAAATCTATAAAAACTATGGCATGTTCACAAGAAAAATACAAGTAAGCCAATCAAAAAATGAACATGAGACATGAACAATGTATCAAAGAAGACATCTAGGCAGCCAATAACCATATAGAGAAATGTCCACATTCACTAGAATTAAGACAACAATGAGGTATCACTTCATACAGACACTTTCAGCAACAATCTTTTTTAAAGAGTAAGGGATTTGGAGAGATATGGAGAGATTGGAATGTTCCTTCATTGCTGATGGGGTTATAGACTTATAAACCACTATTGAAATCAGTATGGCAATTCCTTAAGCAAGTGCAAATACAATTGCCTTATGATCCTGCAATCTCTTGACTGGATGACTGCCCTAAAGAAACAAAGAAAACAACACACACATAAATGTTTATGGCACCAATGTCCATAACAGCAAAAACATGAAAATGACCCAAAACTCTGATTATAGAGGAATGGATAAACAAATTCTGGATCCAACTCTCTGTGTACTTTTGGGAGACTGTTGAACTAATCTGGGATGCAGTTCCTCATCTGTGAATCCAGAAAAGTTACCATCCCAACCTTACAGGAGTACTGTATGGATTAAGTTAGATGATGTGTGTCTCATTCCTCTTGGGACAGTATTGGAATGTGTTGAGCACTTGGAAAACAATGTTCAGTCAACTTTAGTTCTGATTTGTTATTGGTAGATGCCATTGAACAGGTTCTGACCCACAAAAACACTCTGTACAACAAAATGAAACACTACCTAGTCTTTTTTTTTTCAATCATTTTATTAGGAGCTCATACATCATTTTTCACAATATATAAATAAGCATACTCGTCAAGCACCCTCACATGTCCACTTCTATTATTGTTCTCCAATCGTCCACCTTTTTCCCTTTAGCCCCTAGTATTGGCTTATCCATTCCTTCCCCTCTTCCCCTGGTCTCTCCTCCCCTCCAACCCTCAATAGTTTATACATTGCTATTGTTTTGTCATATCGTACACTGCCCGACCTCTCCCCCAACCCACTCCTTTGATGCCCATCCTTCAAATAAGAGCTTGTGTATATATCCTTGCTGTTGGTTCCGTCTCTCTACCCCCCCTTCCCTCCACCCTTCCAGTATCTCCACTCTAACCATTGGCCCAAAGGGGCCCATCCATCCTGGTTTCCCCATATCTCCAGCTCCCCTCT
>PVJH01004453.1:0-125224 GCA_004026705.1 Nesogale talazaci
TTGTAAAGCCAAACAAATACCTCCCTGCTCTGCAGCAAGTAAGTCTAAACCTCTTCTATTTTGTACTACTACTTCTGCTAAAGAATCTACCTGTTCTTGCAAATCTTGTGTAGTGCCTGATGAGGCCTGCATATCCGAGATTAGCTGCCTAGATAACTTGGTATGTTGCAGTTCCAAAGGCCACTGCATTACTGGTCCCTAATCTTACAAATAGGTCACCTAGTTGCACTGCCCTTTAGGTCTTCCTGCCATGTAATCAATAGCAGGGATAGGGACAGGTTCGTTTCCAGGAATAATATCTATGTCTGGAAGGAGAAAGGCTAGCACACATATATGGTATTCTTAAAATAAGATTGGCAAAATTTTATCACATACTTATGCATATATGTGTTGGGCAGGGTTCTCTTAGTGAAATAAAACCAGGATACTAGTAATTCTCTTTATATAATTATATAGACAGAAGGGTATATAAGATAAGAAAGAGTTAATTATCTATAAAACAGTACAAATTACTCAGTGCAACTCTCTTGCGTGAGACAGCTAGAAGGACCAGCAGTCCTTCAAGTCTTGAGGGCCAACAAGTAGTCCTCTGTAGAGCAATCCAGGCTATCTGGTCACAGGCAGCAAACAGCAGAGCAGGTCACCAACAGTTAGACAGATGACAGAGTCCAACAGTCCCCAGCTCAAGAGATAGATATCCCAGGAGCATGGCAAAGTAGGGCTTTAAGGAACCTCAACTCACAACTACACAGTCCACAATTAGGTGTCCCACAGGTAATGTTGCTTGGAAGTTGAGGCACAGGACAAACAAGGCAGCTGTCTGGTCTGAAGAGCCTAAAGCAAGAGAGCAAGGGCAGGGCTCATCAAGCCTTTTCTATCTCTGACCTTCAATTAATCGCGTGTGTTCATTGACCATGTCGTCACAACAGACCTACCTATCATCTTTGGCCATGTTGGCACCACAGCCTTACCTATAACAATCCACCCCTTGCCAAGGTGGCACCTATACACAATTATCTAGCCATATAATATGTACAGACATCAATGAAATCAAACTTATACTTAATATCAAACATCAGTCATACATATAAATGAGAACACACTGAGTCCAATTGTAGCCAATATACATGAACAAAGAAAACATATTCAATAAGTTCATATACAGAAAATACATGATCAATCACAAACCTCGCTTTTGCAATTGATCATGTGGTCATAACTGGTAGATAGAACTACCCTCTTCTACTATCTATTCTGTATTTCCTTTGCCCTCAGCAATCACTTCAGGTGGTTGTGGTTTTTTGCCTGGTGGGGTGAGGCAGAACTTCATTCCTGAGGGGTCTAAGTCATCAGATATCCTGTCATGATGGGGTTGTTATAATTTACCATTCACTTTTATCACAGGGCATGGTAGCACTAAGAGTCAGCCTATATGGTCTCTTGGATTCCAGACATATTCCTCTTTACCCCCATTATGTAACACCAGTCCAATTTCTTCTTGAAAATCTGGATTTATCACACCGCTCAGTACAGTGAAACCCTTCCTGATCTGTTGATCCAAAGGCATGAGAAGCCCAAAGTGGCTAGAGGGCATTCTCAGCTGTCACTTCAGTGGAATCTGTGCTGTGTTTCCAGGTGGGAGAGTTCCTTCCCTTGGGACCAGGACCTCCAGTCCCGAAGAACATAGGGTTACTGGAACAGGAAGCACAGATGCTGCAAGTGGGTCAATAGGAGTAATAGTGAGTGTTGCCACTCCAGCTTCCACCCCCTGGTTCCTGGACCCATGAATCCTGGCTATTGGAGACACAGCACCATATATTGACTGCTAGTTTAAAGCATATACAGCTTCCTGGAGAACACTGCCCCAGCTTCGCAAGTTGTTGCCATGTAGTTTGCATCGCAGTTGTGTCTTCAGGAGCCCAATCCATCATTCTATCAAGCCAGCTGCTTCAGGATGATAAGGAACATGACATGACCAGTGTATTCCATGGGCAGGGCCCATTGCCGCACTGAATTTGCTGTAAGGTGAGTTCCTTGATCTGAAGCAATGCTGTGTGGGATGCCATGCTGATGGATGAGGCGTTCTGTATGTCCACGAATGGCGGTTTGTGCAGAAGCATTGTGTGCAGGGAAGGCAAATCCATATCCAGAATAGGTGTCTATTCCAGTCAGAACAAAACGCTGCCCTCTCCATGATGGGAGTGGTCCTATATAATCAACTTGCCACCAAGTTGCCGGTTGATCTCTCTGAGGAATGGTTCCATACCTTGGACTTAACATCGGTTTCTGCTGCTGGCAAAGAGGGCACTCGGCAGTGGATATGGCCAAGTCAGCCTTAGTGAGTGGAAGTTCATATTACAGTACCTCCATCCCTGCCACCATGTCTACTTTGTTCATGTGCCCACTGGGCAATAACAGAAGTGGCAGAGGAAAGAGGAGGGCCAGTCTCCACAGTGTGTGTCTTCTTATCCACTTGATTGTTAAAGCAACCCTATGGTGAGCATTCACATGAGACACGATTACATTTACTTTTTTGGCCCATTCAGAGAGATCCATTCACATACTTCTCCACACCTCCATGTCACCAATCTTCCAATCATGTTCCTTGCAAGTCCCTGACCATCCAGCCAAGCCAATAGCCACAGCCCATGACTCAGTATACACTCTCACTTCTGGCAACGTTTCCTTGTAGGTGAACTGAACGGCCAGGTGCACTGCTTGAAGTTCTGCCCATCGGGAGGATTTTCCTTCATCACTATCTTTTAGGGAGATCCCAGGAAGAAACTGTAGTGTTGCTGCTCTCCACTAAAAAGTGGCACCTGCATATCGTGCAGGGTCATCTGTGAACCAAGCATGCCTTTTCTGTTCTTTAGTTAAATAATCATAAAGAACTCCACCAGAGGTCATAGTTGCAGATTCGGAAAGAGAAGTTAATGTGACTGGAGTGGGGACTGTGGGCATTTGGGCCACTTCTTCATGCAGGTTACTTGTACCTTCAGGTCCTGCTCTGGCCCAATCTCGTATGTACCATTTCCATTTAACAATGGAGTGTCACTGCGCCCATCCAGCTTTATGACTCTGTGAGTCAAACAATACCCAGTTCATGATCGGTAGTTCAGGCCTCATGGTGACTTGGTGGCCGATGGCGAGGCATTCAGTCTCCACCAAAGCCCAATAACAGGCCAACAGCTGTTTTTCAGAGGGGGCGTAGTTGTCTGCAGAAGATGGCAGGACTTTACACCAAATCTCAATGGTCTACGATGTGATTCGCCAATAGGGGTCTGCCAAAGACTCCACACCGCATCGTTATCAACAACTGACATGTCTAGCACCATTGGGTCAGCTGGATCATATGGCCCCAGTGGCAAAGCAGCTTGCACAGCAGCCTGAACCTGTTGCAGAGCCTTTTCTTGTTCCAGGCCCCACTCAGAATTGGAGGCCTTTCATGCCACTTGATAAATAGGTCGAAGTAGAACACCCACGTGAGGGATATGTTGCCTCCAAAATCCGAAGAGGCCCACTGGGCGTTGTGCCTCCTGTTTCGTTGTTGGGGGAGCCAGATGCAATAACTTATTCTTTACTTTGGTAGAATATCTCGACATGCTCCACACCACTGGAGAATTTTACTGAACTGGAGGGTGCATGAACCTCTGTTGGGTTAATTTCCCAAGCTTTTTTACGCAGATGCTGTACTAACAAATCAAAAGTCTTTGATACATCCTCCTTAGTGGGTCCAATCAGCATTCTGTCATCAATGTAATGGACTATTGTGACATTTTGTGGAATAGACAGACGGTCGAGGTCCCTTAAGACTAAATTATGGCACAGGCCAGAAGAGTTGATGTACCTGGGGGAGAGTTGTGAAAGTGTTCTGTTGCCCCTGCCAGCTGAAGACAAACTGCTTTTGGTGGTCCTTTGAAATTGGTATCGAGAAGAAGGCATTGGCCAGATCAATAGCTGCATGCCTAGTACCAGGAGAAGTATTAATTTGCTCAAGCAATGAGACCACATCTGGAACTGCAGCTGCAATTGGAGCCACCACCTGGTTAAGCTTACGATAATCCACTGTCATTCTCCAGGATCCATCTGTCTTCTTTACAGGCCAAATGGGTGCGTTAAATGGAGATGTGGTAGGAATCACCACCCCTGCATCCTTCAAGTCTTTGATGGTGGCACTGAGCTCTGCAATCCCTCCAGGAATGCGGTATTGCTTTTGCTTTACTATTTTCTTAGGCAATGGCAATTCTAAGGGTTTCCATTTGGCCTTTCCTACTATGATTGCCCTTATTCCACATTTCAGGGATCCAATGTGGGGGTTCTGCCAGTTACTAAGTATGTCTATTCCAATGATGCATTCTGGAACTGGGGAAATAACCACAGGATGGGTTCAGAGACCTACTGGACCCACGTCAAGGCATACCTCAGCTAAAACTCCATTAATAACTTGACCTCCATAAGCCCTTACTCTGACTGGTGGGCCTTTGAAACCCTTTGGGTTCACTGGAATTAGTGTCAGTTCAGAGCCAGTGTCCAGTAATCCCCAAAAAGTTTGATTATTTCCTTTCTCCCAATGAACAGTCACTCTTGTGAAAGGCCACTGGCCCCTGTGGGGAAGGCTAGAAGAAAAACTAACAGCATAAACCTTTGGTGATGTAGCAGGGTCCTCCTTCCAAGGGACCCAGCCTTCCCCTCATTCAAGTGGTTGTGGGTCTGTAAACTGGTTCAGTTCTGGGAATTAGTTGAGTGATCGTGACTGCCTATCCCACTGTTCACCTGATTTAGCATTCTTCTGCCTGTATAGGTCACGTAAATATTTAGTAGGTTTCCCATCTATTTCCCTCCTAGGGACATCATGACTAAGTAGCCAATGCCATAATTCCACACCAGACGGGTTGCTTTGATTATTATGAAAATCTTGTTGTCCAGGTTAACCATGTCCACCCTATCTCTGTTGATTCAGTGCTGACACTTACCCCCTGTCACCACGGAGTCCAATCAGCCCTATCATGGGTAAATATCAGTGTTCACTTAAGGCAGTTTCCAGTTAATCCTGGTGCACACAACAGCAATTATAGGAGTCTTAAAAGATGCTGGGACCAACCTCACAAACTTATTCCTTATGGTTGTAGTGAAGAATATGTCCTCAGGACACCCTCTTTTGGGTTCTACGGGAGTATCCTCACAGATCCATTCCACCATACCAATTTCCGTCAGCTTTTGGATGCATTCTTCTACAGTGTACCAAGGTAGGTCAGGCATCTCAAGTTGGTCTAATCTAGGCCATCGGGCAGCCCATTCCTCTGTGAACCAGCCAAATAAGGAGTTGGTTCCTCTCTTAACCTCTCTCACTGAGACATTGAAAGAAAGGTGCTTAGGGGTCCCATATCCAGAAACTCAGACTGATCTAATATTACATTTCTTAAATCAGTATCCCATACCCTCAGTAACCATTCCCAGGGATACTCCCCAGGCTTTTTTGCTTGTATGTATTTGAAAGCTTGAGGAGTTCTTTGTGAGTATAGCATATTTCTTCTTGAGTAATCACCTTGGCCTCACCCTTAGGAGCTTTCCTTGCCTTAATTTTAGTTATAGATCTAGCAGAAACTATCAATGGTGAGGGTGTTTCCTGGGTGTTCTCAGAAATGTCTTATAAGGCATCTCTCTCAGGCAATGGTAGAGATGCAGTCCCACATGGCGTTTCACCTCGAGTAGTTTGGTTAATCTGCTCAGGTGTGGGTTGTGGATTACTATCTTCAGCTGGCAGGGGTGGATCTATTGACTGGGCTGGTTCAATTGTTACTAGAGGTGATACAATATCCTCATCTTCTGGATCATCAGCCCATATATTCCCATCCCATGTTTCAGGGTCCCAATTTTTTCCTATCAATGTCCTCACTTTGGCTTCGGACACTGCTCTAGATCTGCCATTCAGCTGACATTGCAATTCAGTCACTCTCATAAAGAGACTTTGGACCTGGTTCTCAGCAATGTTGGCTCTTTTATTACAGCCAAGATGACTCACCTTTGTAGCACCGGCCAATGCCTTCAAGTGCTCACCGGTGTCGGCACTTGAGGCGTCCCTCTGAGGCCTTGAGGCAATCTCTCTCCTTAATCACATAGTCCATTGTAAGGAGGACCAGCCAATCAGCCTTCCTATACTTGACATCTTGACGAAACTGCTGGAAAATATCAAATATACGATCTCCCAGAGCCTCTCCTGTAACCAACACCCCATCCATTGGTGCTCCTACTTTAGGTATTAGCTTTGCTATTTCACACCGTAGACTAGTAGGAGTGGCAAAATCACCCATGGCTTTAGATCAAGAATTAGCATCACCAGTGCTCTTAAGACTAGTCAGATTGGAGAACCAATCAAAGAAACCCATATTTATGATTTTATTTCTCTAGAAGCACTCCTGGTACCACTTGTGTCAGGCAGGGTTCTCTTCATGAAATAAAACCAGGACACTAGCAATTCTCTTTTTATATTTATAGAGAGAGAAAGGTATATAAGATAAGAAAGAAAGAGTTAACTACAAAACAGTACAAATTGCTTGGTGCAACTCTCTTGCGTGAGACAGCTAGAAGGACCAGCAGTCCTTCAAGTCTTGAGGGCCAACGAGTAGTCCTCTGTAGAGCAATCCAGGCTATCTGGTCACAGGCAGCAAACAGCAGAGCAGGTCACCAACAGTCAGACAGATGAGAGTCCAACAGTCCCCAGCTCATGAAATATATATCCCAGGAGTGTGGCAAAGTAGGGCTTGAAGGAAACTCAACTGACAACTACACAGTCCACAATTAGGTGTCCCACAGGTACTGTTGCTTGGAAGTTGAGGCACAGGACAAACAAGGCAGCTGTCTGGTCTGAAGATCCTAAAGCGAGAGAGCAAGGGCAGGGATCACCAAGCCTTTTCTATCTCTGCCCTTCAATTAATCGCGTGTGTTCATTGACCATATCGTCGCAACAGACCTACATATCATGTTTGGCCATGTTGGAACTACAGGTTTACCTATAACACCAGGTTATTCTGACTCTAATCAGCTTGTGATAACCTTTTCCATTATTACTAAGAGTGATAATATTGGTCTTTTAATGATAGAATTATTTCACGCATCATAATCACCTCCACATTCAACATGTTGTAAATGTTTAACAGTGTAATTTCTCATTGTGTGTTAAGTATCACTATGTTCCATTCATCTCTTGATGTACAAAAAATTTTCCTTTTTTGCTATTATGCATAATGTTACAACAAATAAAGGTGTCTGTGTCAGTTCAGGTATAGTAGAGAAACAGATCTAGGGAGACTCCTAGGTTTTAGGAAAGAATTTTACATAAAAGAGAAATTGAATGATGTCCACATTTATGTGTCACTGCTGTGACTCCTATTGGTAGGATATGTACCTAGAATGGGATTGTTGGAGCCTCAAGTGTTTCTATTTCTGATTTTGTGGGGATGTGTCGTACTAGTTCTCACAGCGATGTGCCATTTTACAATCTCACAAACATATAAATGTTCCAATTCTCCACCATATTATAAGCTTGCCAATATTTTTGGTTGTTGTTGTCTTGATCATTGGGAATTTTGTAGGCAATATTGGTGTACCTAATTAGTGGTCACTATGAGGTCAGAGTCATGAACCTCTTTCCATGGATTTATTTTATACTTGAGTGTCCTTTTCTGAGGAAATGTCAACTTTGTACTTTGCTCATTTTAGGGGTTGGGTTGTTTGCCTCTTTATTGTTGAATCTTAGAGATGTCCTTATCTTTTATAGCTTAGATCTTTATAAGTTCTGTCGTTGCCCAAGAATTCTTCCCAGATTGTAAAATCTCTTTACTTTTTTGGTGAAGTTTTTCACTGAGGATGAGTATTAGATTTTTTAGGAGAAACTAGATATCTCAATTTTTTCTGTCATCTGTGCTTTTCCAGTTTTTAGATAGACTCTTTGTACCAAAAATTATGTTCCCTAGTTTTGATCCTATGTTATGTTCTAAAAGTAATATATTTTTTTGCTTTAATATTTAGGCCTTTTATCCATTTTCATTAATCTTTGACCTTGGGGTCTCCACAGTTTCTGCTTCATTTTTCTGCAAATAGATATTCAGTGTGTCACCATTATTTGTGAAAAAAAAAAAGGCTGCTTCTTCCGCATTGAATAGACTTTGACCCCTTGTTGAACATAGCTGTCTGTAGATAGATGTATTTGCTTTTCAGTTCTCAGTTCTATTCAATTAGTCTATTTGATGTATCTACCATTGAACATTGATACCAGGCTACTTTGATTACCATTGTTAAACCGAGTTATGAAATAATATGAGCGATACCTTCTACTTTGTTCTTCAAGATTGATTCAGTTATTTGAGGCTTCTTAAATTCAAAAAATATTTACCCATTTCATTAAAGAATGTGATTTGGATCTGGGGTAAACATTTAATATGTGTAGTTATTACTACATTTAGTAGCACTAGTGTTTATTTCATGATTAGTCTCCTAATCTGTGGTCATGGGGTGTCTTTCTTTTAAATTGACCAATTTCAGTGTTTTGCAGTCGTTTGTTTTTATTCCAAGTATTTTTCTTTGCCTTTGGTTAGGTTTATTCTTAGTTATATCATACTTTTGGTTCTATTATAAATAGTATTATTTTATTTTCCATAAACCTTATTGCTGGCATGGGAACTCAAATATTTTTAGTTTTGATCTTATAGCTTGTCACTTTTAATTAATCATTTAATCAGTTCCAATAGCTTTCTTATATTTTCTCTAGATTTGTCTTTGTGTAAGAACATGTCATCTGTGAATAAATGGCTTTATTCCTTGGATAGATATATTATTTCTCTTTCTTTTTTATTGATCACTTTATTGGATGCTCTTACAGACATTATCACAATCTATAAATCAATTATACCAAGTGAACCTATACAGGTGATACATCATCGTTTTCAAATAATTTTCTACTTTAGTCATTTGATATCAGTCCCTCTTTATTCCCTCTCCCATTATACCACCCTCGTGAACCCTTAATAAATTTTATATATATTCATCTTACACCATCTGACATATCCCTTCACCTACAGTTCTCTTATTCATCTCCCTTTAGGGGAGCTATGCATCTATCATTGCTATTAGTTCTCCCTTCTCCCCCTTTCCACCCTCCCTACCCATACCTTCCTCGAATCATTGTTTCCATTACTGTTTCTGGGGGGGGGTTCATCTGTGTCAAAAACTCTTGTCTTTACCAATGTACAAGTGTAGCAAGATTTCTGAGGCTGAACTGGGGCCACGTTAGTGAGGGGGAGGGAGCACTAAAGAACCAGAGGAATGTTGTGTGTTTTGTCTATGTTGTACTGCTATGCCCTGGATGAGTTGTCTCTTCTTCAGGGAATGTCCAATAATCATCTGATGGATTTGGGCTTCCACTCTGACCCCTTCCCTTCACAACAACATGATTGTTTGCTCTCGATCATCTGATACCTGAATGTATTTACACCGTAGGCTCACCAGCCTGGTGTGCAGCTTCCAGGTGAACTCTTTTGCTTTCCCTGCAAGGCGGCCGATTGCTCAACTTCAAGCCTTTAAGGCTCCAGATGTTATGTCTTTTAATAACCTGGCATCATTAGCTTTATTCACCATATTTGCTTATGTACCCATTTTGTCTTCAGCGATTATAACAGGAAGGTGAATATCACGAGTGTCATGTTATTAGAATAAAGTGTTCTCATGCTGAAGGAAGACGTAAGTAGAGTCTCAAAGTCTGTGTGCTATCTCAGTGCTTGCATATATATACACACACACACATATATATCTCCATCAATACCCCTATCCTTATATATTAATATGTTTACATATATGCATGCCTGTATTTACATCTCTCTGTACAGGTTTTGCCAACGGGTTCTTTCCACTTTTTCCTATTACTTTCCTCAGTCTTACCATCATGCTCACCATTCATTCAGCTTTCAGTAATTCCTCTCAGCTACATTAAAGCTGATCAAATATCACCAGGTACTGTAAACCCTACTCGCTGTCAATTTTATATCTCTTAATGCTCATCTGTGTCTGAGTTTGTTGGTCACCACTCTCTTCTGCCTCCTCCTCTCCCACGTCCTTCACCCTGAACCTTCAGTTCTATTGTTAAATAACCTCCTCGGGGTTATTTATCCCACCTATCTTATAGAGATAAACATATGACTTAAAAGGAGAAGAAGAAAGGAAAAGCCTATAATTATTTCCAGGTCTATCTGCTGACCCTTGAGAATGTTCCTCAGTCAAGTTAGGTGAGGTACCAAGTACTGCTTCCCGAGTCAGAAGTCTATTTTCAGGATTCCTCAGGAACTTCTTGAATTTGCTCCCACTGCTGATCTGTTACGGCCGTTTAATGATTCATCCCACTGGGGGGACATCATATTGGACACACTTCCTGCTCTGTCTCTCTGTAGTGCTGTGGATCAATGAGGGGATTGCATGCCTGGAGATGGGACTGGCCCTAAGGACAACAGGAGTGTTGTCCTTGAGATTTGGTTGGCCAAAATGAGGTGGTTCTCTCTCCTCCTCTTCCTCTTCCTCCTCCTCTTAATTTATTATCATATTCAGTGCTGCTCTTGAGAGCACAGTAGCACCGCATGGGGAAGGGTGGGTCGGGGTGAGAGGAGCAACATAGCTTGGATTGGGGCAGGCCTCACAGTTCTCTCTGCTCATGAGCTGCTCTGTGCAGGAAGGTTGCCCTCAAAGCTTTGCACACACTGTCATGAGGACTGATCACTCTCCTTTTCCTATGAAGACATAAACAATATCTTCCCCATGGTGGATTAGTGCCCTGCTTCCCCAATACTCTTGTCTTTCCCCCCACCCCCTCTCCTTCCTCTGTGATCCTTAATGACATGGGAGAAGTGGGAAAGATGTCTTTCAGCCCTAATCCTTTTTGGGTCTGGTGGTAGAGTGGTTATGTAATAGACTGCTAAATTCAAGATCAGCTGTTCAAATCCACTTGCTGTTCCCTGTGGGGAAAAACAAGTTTTCTATTCCTGTAAAGAATTACAGTCTCAGAAAGCCACAGGGTTCTACCTGTCCTATAGGGTCGCGATGAATTAGAATGAACTCAATGGCAGTGAGTTTTTTGCTTTCTTTTGTTATTTTGGTTTTATTTGGCCTTATTATTTTTAAAAGCCTTCAAGTATAATAATGGATAAAGAGGTGATAAAGGGTATTCTTGTCTTGTTCCTATTAACTATGAGTAGACCTTCAATATTTCTCCCTTGGTAATAATGGTGGATGATGGCTTCACTCATTGGACCTTAATGATTGAAGAATATCCTTTATATTCTTATTTTCTTAAAACTATTAGATTTTATAAAATGTTTTTTGCATCTATTGTTTTATGTGTGAAACAAATTATGTTGAATTTCTAATGTTAAATCATCCCTGCATCCTTTGTGTGAATCCCACTTGATTATGTGCAATTTTTAAGATATTCTCTTGATCTCCAGTAGCTATAATTTTGTGAAAAAAGTCTGTGTTAAAATTGATGAAAGCTATCAGTCTTTCATTTTGCTTTTCAGAGGTGGTTTTCCTTGTAGGATCTTTAGTATCAGGGTTTTTTTGGCTTTGTAGCATGAATCAAAGGGTTTCCCATCTTTTTCTATGTACTGGAATAGAGTAGAACTGGTGAAGACAATTTCTTAGAATGTTTGGTATAATTCTTTAGTGAAGACATCTGAGCTAGGGCTTTCATTGGGAATTTGTTTTTTAAATTTATGTTATGTCTTCAATTTTCCCTTTAATGTGAGTTCTTTCAAATGTTCTACTCCTATCTTGTTAGCCTAGGTACATAATGTGTTTTTAGAAATTTGTCCACTGTTTGTTTTCAACTCTTCTGGAGTTCATTTACTAATAATGAGAAATGTTATGATTCTTCCTGATTGTTATGATTCTTTGTACCTTTATTAATTCTGTAGTGACAACCAACCATCTCATTTCTAATTTTAATTTTTACATCCTCCCCTGTTTATTTTAGTTTAGTTTTTCCTTTGTCATTGTCCACAACTTGTTAGTCTTATGTACCTCAAAAAAATAAGTCTATTCTTGATTTTTTATATAGATTTCTATTTTTCATTTGTTTTCATCTGGTCTTGAATATTACCTTTATTTGAATAATTGTGGTCTCTTTTTCCAACACCTTTTCTATTTTGTTCAAGGTTTTTTAATTCAGCTGTTGATTTTAGAAATTTCTTCTTTCCTGAGGTATTTCTTACCTTAAAATTTCTTCTGAGCATTGCTTTTTCTGTGTCCCTAGGATTTTGTTGTGTTTCAAACTCATTTGGTTCTAAGAATTTTAAAATTTAATTTTAATTTCTCTTACTATCCAATTGTTTTTATGGATATTTTCATTATTATTTGTATTGATTTATAGTTTCAAAGAATTGAGATTAGAGAACTTTTTTATAATGTAGAATTTTAAATTATTGTCATTTACTTTGTGGCCTAAAATATGGTCTGTTTGGCAAATGTTTCGTGTGCACTGGAGAAGAAAATATATGGTTCTTCTGTTTGGTGGTGTTCAGTATGTCCATGAGGTTAATTATGTTGGTTGTGTTAATTAGACCTTTGTTAAGTCTCTAAGTTTTGGGGGGTGGGGTGGGACATAAGGCTCATTATTAAAATTAGTGTGTTACAGTGTCCTACTTGTATTGTACAACTTTATACATCTATTTTCAAAACTTTATTTCATGTTTGTTTTACGTATTTTGAAATTTTCATTCTATGCAAATATTTAGTATTTTATGCTCTTTGTGGATTAGCTCTTTAATCAGTATATAATATCCTTTGTCTCTTAAAATGGATTTTGAATTAACACTTATTTTATCTTGGATAAAATATTTTATCTTGCCATGTCTGTTCTCTTTTAGCTTTTGACCTACCCATGTCTTTTGTCTGAGGTATGTCTCTTATTAGCAACATATTGATGGTGTTTTCAATATCCAACAACCACAAAACTATATCTCATTAATATAGTTTTTAATCATTCACATTCAGTGTAGTTATTAAGTATTTTCTTGGTTCTGATTCTTTTTTGTGTTTTTGGTTGTTCCGCTGACTTTTTTATTCTGAGTGTTTTTGCTTAAGACCTTTCTCTTCAGCTCTTCATTGGCTCTAAATTTGTGTTTACCGAGTCTTTACTTTCTTTCTTCTTTATTCCAGTGAATGGACATGATAATTTTATTTGTAGTTTTCAGCAATTTTTATCTTCCTGTTTAAAATGATCTGCTATATATTGATTTTTTTACTTCCTTTCTACATGAAAGTTGTATATCTACAACATTTATTCCCCTTCTTGTTTTGAAGTTGTATTTATAATTGGACATCTCTGGTTTCCTGTTTGAAATTTTGCAGCTTTAGTGTTCTTTTGAAAGTACTTTGGGCTGAGATCCGGTGGCGTAAGTGGTTGAGTGTGGGACTGTGGCCCTCAGGCTTGGCAGTTCAAATCCAGCGGTGGCTTTCAGGAGCAGCGCTGGTTAGCTCCCACGACCACCAGAGGGCAGTGATGCCCCTCCAAAAAAACAAAAACAAACAAAAAACCCACGAAAGCACTTTGTCCGTGTCAATAATTGGATGATATTGCCATGTGTTTTAATCTCAGATTATTGTCTGATATCACTGGTTTTCTGTCCCATGAACTCTAGTTAATGTTTCTTGTAAGGTTATCTGGTTTCTGTACATTCCTCTAGTTTCTACTTATTTTGGAATGTTCAAGTTTCACTAGTTTAGTTGAAAGACAATTTTAATAGATGTATGAATCCTGGTTTATAATCTTTTCTTTCAATATTTTATACAAGCCATCACAGAATCTTTTGCTTATATGGTTTCTTCAAAAATAATCAATGTCTAGTCTTTATGATGCCCTTTTGTAATTAATTTTTTTTAATTATCAGAATTTTATCTTAATGTTTGTTTGGCGGAAATTTGATTATAACATGTTATACTTAAAAATAGAAGAAAACTTTTGAGTGAGTCAAAAAGGAGATGAAATGATAATTTTTTGAGCTGTGTCTGCCAATAGCTGCTTTTCAATGCTCTATCCCTTAAGATGGCTATTCACACTCCTCAACTATGATGAGGGGGTTCACTGGAGGCGTACTCCATGTGTGGAACCTGAAAATGAACCTACGTGAAGAGATCACCGAAAATATGGGTGCTATAGTAAAATGTAGTGAAGAAACTAGATGGTGCCCAGCTATCAAAGGACAATGTTTGTGATTGTAAAGGCTTGTTTTCAAACAAGCAGACAGCCAAGTGAGGCATTAACTACACCATATGGATGAAGCACAACAGTCATTGTGATTCAAGGATTGTAAATAATAGAATACAAATTTATAGGAAGACATTTATCTTTTGAATTATTTATATTAATGTATTGTATATGTATTAAAATTATTATATTAACTGTTATCACCATTTCTTTTCAGAAACATTTTCTCTTTTTGTGTTCATTTATTTCAATCATATTATCCTGTTTCTTCATACAATTTGTACTTAATTGCTGTCTTTACCATATTGAGCTTTATTTACTTATGTAGTTTTATTGATTACATATTTTATTTACTTTTGTAGTTTTATTGACTATATGTGGTTCATTTTTTTCAGCTATATGAGGGGGTACCACCCAAAAAGCAGAAAAAAAAAGTTTCCACTTGTTGAGGTATTTATAATACGCATTTTTCCTGCTAATAGATCATGGAGAAATTTACTCTGAGTTAGTGCACCTAGTGACATTGGAAGGTTCTCACTGGTCACAGTGACTTTTTTCATAAAAACCTTTTGCTTGAACCTGGAGTTGGGATGGACGATTGAAGAGAAAAGATGTGGCATGAAAGTTTTTTTCCTGCTTTGGAAAAATGTTACAGAAACTATTGTGATGTTGAACACTGCTTACAAGGAGAGCTCTTTGGGAAAAAATAAAATATTCAAGTGCTTTAGTTATTTCAAAAGAGGTGAAAAGTTGAATGATGACAAAACTCATTCTGGAAATCCATCAACCTCCTGAACAGACAAAAATGTGCACAAAATTAGTGTACCTGTGCTCATAGACTGTCAAAGGACAATTGCAAAAATGGGGAATTTATCTTGGCTACCTTGGAGCTTTGTTCAGCAAATTTTAATGGGAGAATTGGGAATGAAAATGATCACTGCAAAATTTGTGCCTTGGGTTCTGATTAACCAAGGACAAACCATTCTCTGGAAACATGCTATGCTTTGAAAGAGCAACTCTGAAGCAACCCAGACTTTTTCCCCCCAAAGTCTTTACTCGTAGACAATACATGGAGCTATCTTTCTGACCCTCAAAGAAAAAGCAATCAAGCCAGTTTATTGGCTCACCCCCCCCCCAAAAAAGTAGCTCATTATGTGAAATCAAGGATCAAGACAATAGTTATTTGTGTTTATTTTTATTTTTATTTATTTATTTTTTGATGTGAGGGGGATAGTGCATTTGGAGTTCTTTCTACCAGGTCAGACTGTTAGTCAAGCTTGCTATTTAGAACTTCTGATTAGTGTATGTAACTGTCTACTGTGCACCAAAAAGGCCTAATTTGTGGCAGACTGGGGACTGGTTTTGCCACTACGACAATGCTCACTGAGACACCAGTTTTTGGCAAAACACCCCAGGATGCCTCTCTTGCCCTCACCCACCTGACTCACCTGGCCTTACTCCATGTGGCTTCTTTTTGTTTCCAGGAATTCAGAGAGACATGAAAGAAAGGATACCTGAGGACAAGGAGAGGGGAAGAAAAAATGAGGGGGCTGTTGTAAGCCATACAAAGACATGAGTTTGAAAAATATTTCCAATAATGGGCAAATGTATTTAATTTAATTAAGAGTGCTTTGAAGATTTTTTTGTAAAAAACAAATTGAACACATAGCTTTGAGAAAGCACTGCATTTGTTCGAGGGATACTCCCTGGTGTGTGTGTGTGTGTGTGTGTGTGTGTGTGTGTGTGTGTGTGAAGTATGTGATGTATCCAGAGCTGTTTCCCTTATCTTTCTACTTAGGATGTCTTCCTTCATTTGTATTATTTTAATTATTGTTCTGTGGTTTTGATCTTCATGTGATTTTTGTGCTGTGAATTATTTCTGCCCACAAAGTTCATTCCCACATATAAATTCTCTCTGGTTTGGCTTATATGACTTTCCTTAACCAGGTTGGATTAAAGTGGGAGACCAGGTTCTTTCTCTGTAATTGAGTAATGTAATTAGTATTGTTAGGCTTGTTGGGTACCTAGGTTTAAGCTAGCAACCAGGGTGTTTGTTAGAGGTCAAGTTGGAATTTATTTTATCATTTACGTGGGGCTGCTACCCAAGTGGGTAGAGTGGATCTCCTGTGCAGGGGAAACTGACATCTCAGTAGGAGGCACTGTATGAAAATACTTTCAATACAAGTGTAGAATACTTGAAGGAGCTGCTTGGTGTGGAGTAGATGATGCTGTCTCTGGGTGGATGTTGGTTGGAGTCAACATTTGGCATACGTACAGGTTGAGTCTGTCAAAATATACCTCGAGTTGCTGTTGATGTAATATGTCCATCTGGTTAGTCGCTGTGTGAGGGTCTACATAACATTCTCACTGGTTTGGAGATTGTGTGTTTGTGCACGTGGAGGAGGAGGAGAGGGATTGTGTTTGCTAAACTCTCTAGAATGGACACTGGGGTGTTCCTGGAGAGTGGAGTCAGCGTCTGGGAACTGATGCTGACCAAATGTGAGCAAAGGGAACAGTTCAGAATCTGGTCAGGTGGATGAACTCTATTAACATCTCCAAGGAACTTTCACTCTACAAATACCACCTATGTAAAAGACCACTAACTGCTGCAAGTGTGTAGTTCTGTTCATGTTTTCTATCTCTCTGAATACTAAATGTTTGCTTGGCTCTTTGGGACTCTTGTCTGCCTTCTTGCATTTTACCTCCTTAGATTTGGTTCATGCTTTCTCATTTTGCTTAATTCTGTATTGATCTATGTAATATCGTGTCTTTGGATGGGGATTCGTTGAAACTGTCTTTCTGTGCTGATCACTTTCAATATGGCCACCCCGTGCGGTGCCAGCTCACATGTCTTCTCCCGTCTCCTTTTTGTCATTTTACTCAGAATACACACCTGATCTAAGTTATTGGGTCTAGTGTATAATATCAGGAAGGCAAGTCTTACTTTTAAAGTTGCTGGGAGATCTGGGAATAAAGTATAAGGTAGATAGGAAGCTACTCTCTGAGCTAGTAAGTGGTTCAGCAACTCAGTGTGCTAAGTCAAGAGTCCTGAGACATGAATGCAGCGTTTTGTTTGCTGTAATAACCAAAATAACTGACCCTCAAATGCCAATTCATTCTGATTCCTCAAGGAAACTTTAATTTCCATGTAACAGACAAGTTTGAAACATGCCTTGCTTAAGTTACTGAAGAAGAAAAAAATATTCAATACCTAGTTAACAAATGTATCGAGGTCATTTCCACCATGCATTGATGGATCTCAGAAAGAGAAAGTGTGAGAAGGGCTATAATTAGAAGATAAAATTAAATATTTAACAGCACTCCAGGTTTCAACTATACCTATCATTATTTCAGCCAGCCATAAAGTTCTTCCCCTTTGCACTTCATAGGGCTCTAAAATCATCCTTCTCTCTTATTAGTACTTGGGAGAAATATCTGAAGAAAAAAAAAACTAAAGACATTTGGGACAAGCTAGAAAAGTCCATTAATGATAAGCTCACTTTTGTATACATTTTACTGTAATGGATTCTGAGACTGAGGGAGGTAACGGCAAAGGTACTATGTGGCTGGTCCTCAATAAAACCTCTGAGAATTGCCACCTGCACTTCATTCAACCCTTTAAAATAGTCAGATTTAATGCAAACTTCCTCCAGAAAGGTTAGTTTATAATGAGGCACGATGCCTTCCAATGAATTGAATGTCTAATTCAGATCCCACCTATTTTTTAAGTCTATTTTGAGTGGGACAATCACATAGTGACTGACTCTTCCATGAATAATGAATTTGAGATAGAGCATAACATGCATCATCAAATATATCTCTTAAGATCTAGTTTGAATTACAATGTTTATGCAAGGATAATATCTATATGACTATAAGGAAATCAGTTAATAGAGTTCTTATTAAAATTTGTGCAACAACCATTTAAGTCTACGATGAAGAAATTTCAGAATCCTCTCAACTTGTTCTATCTAAAATTGATCAAACATTCAATCAAGATGCAGTGATAATTACTGGTGATAGGAATGGGAATGTTTACACCAAAGAGGAAGAACCTACAGTTGGAATATAAAATGTTGATAATAAAAATTAAGCTGGAAATTGCATGAGAGACATTTTCAAGACCCACGGTTCTTCACTGACAGATGCTTTTTTTTCCCATCAGCATAATGGTGGCCTTTGTGGTGTAGTGAGTTTTGAGTTAAGCAGCCCACCGCAAAGTCAGCAGTTTGAATCCAATAGCTGTTCCAAGAGAGAAAGATGAGGTTATCTGCTCCCCTAATGATGTAAAGTCTCAGATACCCTAGGGATACCCTAGAGGTTGGCCATGAATTGGAATAAAGTGGATGGCAGTGGCTTATAAACATGGCCCTTTCTTGAGGAATACACAAGGACATAATCAACTGCATCTGTAGAAAGAGACACTGATGAAACTCAGTATTCTCTGCCAACAAGGCCATGAGCAAACATGTAACATATACACAATTTCTCACAGGAAAGTCTATGTTGAAGTTGATTCAATGAAAACAAACCCACCAGAGTGAAAATATGACCTTTCGGACATCCCTCCATAATGTACTAATTACCTCTAGAACATGCATGTCTGCACACTAATGATGATAGATCAGAAGATTTGTGTGATGGCATAAAATAAATCATGAAAATAGCAAAATGTTATTTAAAAGACAAGAAGGGAGGGTGTGTGTATTTTAAAATTAAAATAAGAATCTTTTAAAAAACGCAAGACAAGAAAGACAAAAAACACCCAACAAGATGGAGACAGAATTTTTTTCTTGAATGTGATGTAGTGGCTATGCATCGGAGTACCATCTGCGAGATCTGCAGTTCAAAACCACCAGTCCATCTAAGGAGAAAGTGGAGACTTTGTAGTCTCATAAAGAGTTGCAGTCTGGGAAACCCACAGAAGCAGTGCTAACCTCTCCCATAGGTTCTCCAGGAGACAGAATGCACTCAATGTCAGTGAGGTCTTTTTATTTTTCTTTTATTTGTGGGGCGATTCTTGAAAGTAGGATACGAGTGTAAATGGAAGAAATAATGAGATAAGGAAACTTTGTGAACAGAAAAGCTGCAAGGTGAGCTTGAAGGGACAAAGTAAGAGTACTATAATAACCCGGCTAGACCAGAGGATGTACACTGATCCAGCTAGGAACCGGAAACATAAGGGAACCAGGACAGATGATCCCTTCAGGACCAGTGATGAGTATGACAATATAGGGAGGGGGAGGGAAGGTGGGGTAAAAAGGGGAAACTGATGATAAGGGTCTACATATAACCTCCCTCCTGGGGTATGGGCAATGCAGAAGTGGGTGAAGGGAGACATCATACAGTATAGGATATGACAAAGTGATGATAATTTATCATTTATCAATGGTTCATGAGGGAGGGGGGAGAATGGAAGGAGGGGGAAAATGAGGAGTTGATACCAAGGGCTTAAATAGAAAACAAATGTTTTTTTTTGAGAATGATGAGGGCAACAAATGTACAAATGTACTTGACATAGAGTGGATGTATGTTTGAATTGTGGTAAGAGTTGTCTGAGCCTCCAATAAAATGATTAGAAAAAAAAGAAAACCAAAACAGAAGAAAATTGCTCAGTATTTCTGAGGCTGAAAGAGCTGAAGAAAAGAATCAAGTCTCATGTTGAAATATTGAAGGATTCTATGGACAAAATATTGACAGATGTGGTAACTTCAAAATAAGATGGACAGAACATACATACCAATGTATCAAAATCACAACAGTCTGAGTAGAGTTCATTATGATTAATATTATGATTCTTAATATAAAAGAAATAGTAATTTTTCCCTATTATTTTTACACAGTGGTTGATGTTACATGTTTTTTCCTATTTTGTTATCATATTGTCTTAAAAAGTATTTTAATGTTAGTTGGGTGAAAGTTTGTAAAGTACTCCAATAGTTCTGCCATAATTCAATGGTCATTATATTGCCATTATTTTTAAACTTTGTCTATGTGCATTTATTAACTTCTGACATCTCAGTGAACGTTTTCTTATTCTGTTCTTACTCCCTAGCTTAAATTGAGAATCCCATTAGATGTATAACATACCTAAATGATTTTTTAAATCAATAAGCAAATATGAATTGAATATAACTAAATAATTGCACAACTTAAATCGCACAGATTTAAATTACTTGTTTTCTTTCTAAGTTACATTTAAATTGTCACACTGAAATGCATTTTATGCATCTGTATTTGTATAAAATTTAAATAAAATAATTTAAATCTTCTAAATATAAAAAATATGGTTTATATTTTCATATTATATTTATCTTTATATCTACTTTTTGTTGTTGGCTTTGAGAAAAAATCAAATGTAGACTATTATATATTGATGCCACATGTCACAAAATCACTTATACTCCTAGGAACCCTGTGTGACAGAATGGAACTCCTCGACATCAGAGAAAATCAACGGCCCCTTCTCCTTCAGAGCTGGGCGGTAGGTTTGAACTGACTAGCCTGTGCTTCATTGCTAAATGCCTAACCATGTGCACCCATGTTTCTGACATAATGCTGCGTATTATACTACATGGATGTGAGTTTGACAACACTAGCATTCTAAGACGCTTATGTTCATACATACTTTTTTGGAAGAACAAAGTCTATTTGGTCTAATCAAAAAGACTGGAAAAACCTCACTGTATTTTGCTTCACTTTATGACGTTTTGAAGATAATTTAGTTTTTGTACAGATTGAGAGTTTGTGATAACTCTCTGTGATCAGATCTATTGATATCTTTTTCCAACACCATATAGTCACTGCATGTCTCTGACACGTTTTGGTAATTCTCACAATCATTCAAACTTTTTGATAATGTTATTGCACACTTATTATACTACAGTGTGATGTAGACATAAATTTTATATGCACTAAAAATCCACAATTTTTTTTACTTTATTGTAATATTTTCTTTATTGGTGTCTTTCATTTTCTTAAATTTTTCTACTATAATCCTTGACATTTGAGGCCAGCATATATTACTATATTTTCTCTAATATTGATCATTTTGTCATAATCTAAACTACTTCTATGGTAAAAATACTTCAGAATGAGTAACGTTTACTTGGTAAAGATGGACAACCTAAAAGCAGGCTTGCTAAAAACAGGTTAAATGACACAATTGAGCAAGACATAATTAGAGATAACGATTTCCTTCCTCTCATTTTAGAAAGCTCTGGTGCCATTGGCACAAAGGTGAAGTGGGCGGGAGTTCCTAACACTTTTATGTGGGATTTTTCTTTCCAATGTGGCCATTAAGTAAGCTGTCCTTACATAAAATGGTACTGTGAACTAAGCAAACCAAACTTCCTCATAGTCTGCAAATCCAGTTTGCAAAGTAGTGGTTTCGTGACCAAAGAAGTTTGCAAGAATTAAATTACTGTTGTTGAAGTCCTTATTTTTCTTTGAAGATAATATTTGATTATAGGTCCATAAAGAATGGAAAGAAAGCATTAATTTTAAAAATAGTTTTCTGGACAAGATTCGAGAGTACTAGATGTTCCCATGCTGATTGAATAGTTGATAATGATACCTTTTCGATTTAATTCTATTAAGAATGCACTTATGAACATTGCATTGTCCTACTCTCGCTGGTAAAGGGAACACAGCACAGTGATGTCTAGTCTTTCTCTTTGAACTGAGAGTTAAGGGAGATCGGCTCTTTTCATGCTAGAGTATAAGCACAGGTAAAAGCTAATAACCAGCAGAACAGTGGGTGATTCTTTCGGATTTTGGAGATTAGGAAAAGATTGAGGAGATGGGCTATGTTTCTTTTATTCCTTTCTTTATTCTTCTGTCGTGTTGGCCTTTAGCATGAGCATTGCCACTCAAGAATGCAGAAGTGTCCTAGAAAGAAAGCTAATTCACTTGGCTAATTAGGAAACTGAAAATGATGATGCTGACATAGCTCCTTTCCACTTATTTTGTTCTGCATCTGCCATAGTTTAGTGGAACTTAACATTTAACGTGAATTTAACATTGTAATTGCTTGCATGCTTTAAAAATGTAGCAGAGGGGCTGAACCCCGGTGGCATACTGGTTGAGTGCAGGACTGTGACCCACTGGGTTGGCAATTCAAATCCAGCAGCAGCTCTGCAGGAACAAGGCTGGGCCTCCTACTCCCACCAGAGGGCAGTAAAGTCTCTCCAAAAAAAACAAAAAACAGAACAAAAAATATAGCATAAATTTTAATTATGTATTAATTAGGCAATTTAAATTATGTATTTGCTGTTAAAAAATCTGCTGTTATTAAATACTAATGTATTTGCCTATCAAAATGACTAAAATCCAGCACAGTGACAACAATAAAAGCTGGCAGAGATGTGGAACCACAGAAAATTGCATTCGTTGTTGGTGGTAAGATACTTGGTCTAGCAGCTTCATGCAATCTGATCAGAGGTTTATCATCTGATATAAAAAGTATATTCATAACTATTTATCCAATTGAGTTAAAATGTATTCATATGCACAAAATGTCTTCAGATATTTGTTTCACCTTTCTTCATACAATTGGAAGCAACAGAAATTTTCTTCACTAGGTGATTAAATATAGCATGGTACTTCTATGCAATAATGTATTATTCAGGAACAAAAATGGTTAGGCAAGGAAAAATCTTATATGCGTCTTACTTACAGGTGTAATCCAGTTGTAAAAAACTCTACCCTTTGTAATTCCATGAAATTCTGTTTTCTGAATAAGGCAAAAATGATCTCAAAAACTCGCTGCTACCAAGTGAATGCAGGCACATAGCAGTACGGTAGGACAGAGCAGCACTGCCCCTGTGCTCTCCAAGGCTGCAAATCTTTGGTGGATCCTTGAAGCCTCAACTTTCTTCTGTGGAGCAGCGGGTGGGTTCAAACCACAGATCTTTGATTATCAACCCAATTAACAACCCCCTCTTCACCAAAGGCCCTGGTAAAACTGTAGATGTAGTAAAAAATCAGTGGTTGACAGGAGGTTGGGGAAAACAGGGAACAGGACGGGATTGCTGGATGAAGCTCAAGGCATTTTTAGAAGAATAAAACGATGCTGCATACTACTATCATGAGGCCACATGCCATGATGCATTTGTTAAAATCAATAGGACAACACAGTTCAAAAGTGAACTAATGCAAACTGTGTTGTTAGGGGTCATCCATCAGTTCTAGCACATAGTCCCCCTCGGGACAGAGAATGAAGGAGTGTCTGCCACTGCCCCAGCTCACAATCATCGCTCTGGTAGACCCCATGGTTGACAAGCTCTCTATCTCTCTAACTTGCTGATGTCTTCCTCTTCTTCACTGGTCTTTCACTTTACTAACTGCACTGGCCCTTCCCTGGTGCAGGGTTCCACTGAAAGCATAGGTGATGGAGTCTTGCCATCCTTACTTCAATGAAATATAATAGCTGTTCATTTTTCTGGATGTCTGCTAATTTCAATATAGTTTTGCCAACAACCAAATTCAAGTGCACAGTGCTTCTTTAGTCTTTCTTCTTTCATTGTCATTGTAGATCAGTGATGGAAAGTGTGTTAGTCTGGGTAGACTAGATAAACAAAACCATAGACATATATATGGATATGAGGGTAGGGTTTATATACAAAAGGAATGGAACATTGAGAAAGCATTCCAAACCAGTCCAGTTCAAAGTCATAAGTTCAATATTAGCCCATATAACCAATCCCAGTCTTTAAAGTCTCTTTCCAACTCATGGACCCATGGGTCAGTGGGTACAGAATCCTGGTGCTGGCAGGGGTCTCCCCGTGGCTCCTCACTTCCAGGGCTCAGGGTCCATCAACAGCATCCAGTGGTGGTAGAAGCACTCAACCCTGACAGGGGTCTCCACGTGGCTTCTCCAGCTTCTGAGGTCTGGTTCCATCAGGCTAAGGCCGTGTGGCTTTTTCTCTGACTCTTCTAGCTCCTGGGATGCTGACATCTTGTCTTGTTCATAGTTTGCTGTCTCTGAGATTAACTCCCAACTACTGGGGAGATAGTTTCTCATCTCCAAGAGGGAAATAGCATGAGATTTCCCAAAAGTGTCAGGAGAAAGCCATGCCCACATGGAGGCCTCATTGGCTACTCACTGGCTATCTCCAGATGAGCAGGCCAGACTCCACCCCTACATCTCCATCATGAAATTAACATAATCACAAGACTGCCACAGAAAGTGGTAGGGCTTGCACAGGTACACTTTAGCCCTCAAAGTGACATCTTTTCTCCTTAGCACTTAAAAGTGGGTGTTTTTTGCAACAGATTTGTCTAATGCAATATATAACTTGATTTTTTGACTATTGCTTTTATTGTGGATTTGAATTCAAGTAATCTATGTCTGTTGAAATCTAATTAACTTTGTATTATTAATAGCTATAGATTAGTAATTAATTATTACTGATTATGTATACATATCCATTCATTGACTGTAGCAAATATAGCATGTGAATCTAAGATGAATAATAGAAGAAACAATTTGCAGGGAGTTGAAGGTATTTGGAAAATTTACTTTGTGGACTATTTTTCTATAAATCTAAAATTTCTCTAAAAATGTATCATAGACTTTACTATCAAAGCCATGCTTCATTTTCTTATGTACACAATGAATACCTTTAAATAACAATCTTTGTAATATTTGAAAAAGATCTTTTGTACATGTCTTTAGTTTTCTCATGGAGAACAGGGTGTAATATTCAGTGTCTGAAAATGGACTGTATAATCAGATGGAACATGTTATCAGGAAGAAATCAGTAGCTGGAAAAGGTCAACATGCTTGGTAAAGCACAGAGGCATGGGAAAACGGGAGTCTGTCAATGGTATGGATTCGCACAGTGGCCACCACTGAGGGTTCAAATATAACCAGAGGAGTGGGGCTTGCTCAAGACTAGGCAGGGTTCTGTTCTGTTGAGCACAAACTGACTAGACGGCATCTAACAACAAAAAAGCAGATGGAAATAAACTGCAGCTTGAAGCCAGCGTGTTAAAAGGTGAGCCTGTGTCTTGCTGATGATTAATAATCGTTTCATTATAACTAAGAGCAAGCAAACACAGGACTCTTTTTGTTTTGATCTGATGGACAGCATTACAGCAAGTTGGTTTATTTCTATCACAGTGACCATCCACATATCCTTATTTTCAAACAAAAACAATCTGAACACTAGAACATCTTGAACTGTCTAGGCAAATAATAACTCCCCCTTGTATTTATTATGATTTCCATTTTTTAAATTAGTGAAACATGTTTATAATTAACCATCTTTCTTGCTGTTGTTCTTTAACATAGTAAAAAGAAAGATAAAGGTATAGGCTCCCAGCCCATAAATCATGTTTTGTATTTTAATAAATCCCAACTCTTTATTCTTTTAAGAATGAGATTTTTCTAATTAATATGTATATATATGCTTTTAAATAAATCAATTTGAAAAGTAGGCTCACAATTTAAAATAGCTTTATGAATAGTGATGAATAATTTTGTCAATCTTTCTCTTGATTTAAAAATATGTCAATTTCTTCTCTTCCATGAAGCCAAAGCATCATCTTGTGCGATATGTGTCAAAAACATAAGTTTAGTAACTATCTCTGGGCCCACAAACCGTATGTAAAATTTCCCAAACTCTATCAGGGTTAGTAAATATAACAAAATAAGGAGGAAACAAGGAAGAGCCCTCTACTTTTCATTTATTCCAACAATTTTTTCTGACCAAATAAACTGGTGGGCGGGACGTTTCCGGAAACATGAAGTAAGTAGTACATTACAATGAACTCACTTGTGATTCCTGGAAAATAACCCAATTTAATTTGCACTTTGAAGCTAACTTTAACTCTGGATAAGTTCGCAGAAAGCTGTAGGAGAATTTAAAATTGACAAATACTTCAAATTAATTTTAAAAACAATAAGCAGCCGCTAACATAAATTCAATGTGGAGAAATTATCGTTTCCTTTCACTATTTATCATTTTATAGCATAAGAACATGCCACGAATGTTTATGAGTTTTCTTTTGTAAAACTCTACTCCTTTCATTTCCATTGCCTTCTGCTCACATCCCATGCCTATTGTGTTGTATTTTTTGTTTTGTTTTAATTCTGAAGAATTTTTAAAGGTGTTGAGCATTTAGAATAGGCAGAAATATTATATATTCATTTCCATTTTTATGGAAGCACTTCAGAAAATTCTTTGTTGGGTTTTAAAAATTATTTACTGAATGGGAAATGACTTCTGACAGGAAAGCTAATCATTCTGGTATCATCTTTTGTATTTTTCCAAGGGTGAACTTTTGTTTTATGAAAAATGATTTCTAATATCGTTAAACTTTAGTGGGACTTTAAATAAAGTCTAAAAAATTACGTGCTGATGACTAAAAAGCAAGTCGTATAAACTCCCATAGACACACGAGCCGTGCAATGACATTCTTAAGACGTGTCGTTGCAGCCACGTCAGCACGGAATCGTAAAGATTCTGCGTACAGCAGAATGAGGCGATGGCCGACGGGCCAACCTCACAACTGCTGCCAGGACGTGCCAGCCCACTGTGTCACTGCAGTCACTGTGCCCGTCCACTTTCTTGAGAGCCTTCCCCTTTCACCCTCAATCTAAAGTAAGCTCTTTAAACGATTCTTTCGCCTGAACTCGTGGCAGAAATGTTAAAATTGCATTTGCTGTATTATTGAAACACACGGTAGGCGTCTAAGGTGAAAATGACAGTTCATGATAAAGGCGTTTTCCCCTTCTCTGATGGACGAAGGCGAGAGCACTGGTCATAAGCAGGCTCCGGGAAAGGCAGTACAGCGCGGTGTTTTGTTTCTCCTTTCTCCTTTCCTCTTCAGCTTGTCCAGGGCCAAAGAAAGGCGCAGGCTCCATACGGAGGGTCATGCATGACAAGTGACTGCAGAGCGCCTTGCAAGGGAGTGTGGCCCCAGCGAGGAGGGGCTGAGACGGAGACAAAAGGAGACATGTGGGGAGGCAGAGAGGGGCTTCTCTTCTCGGTGTGACCGCCCCACCCCCTTCATGTCTGAGCGAATGAGAAGCAAATCAATATTTTTATGTTCAATATTCAGCTCAGGGCCAGAATACGGTTGGCTTCCTTATGGAGTGTTAGTCACAGACGTTAGCCGAATTAATTTTGCTACTCGAAAAAAAAGATAGAGATGTTTGTGCGTCTACAGCGTCTTCACTTTGAAGCCACATGAGTCCACTAAGCAGACATTTAGGCTGTGCGTCTTCAGGGTACTTTCGATTGTACTTTTTCTCAATCACGTGTTGCCATTTTCTGGTAAAGCAGTGAATCAATCATAAAATAAGAGCGCTACAATGAAAGCAAAGCTTTCCTAAGTGGCTATCCTTTGAATGAACCCTTAAGGACAACTGTCAGAAAGGGAAAAACAGCTTTGTGATGCACATAAAGGCAATTTAAGTGGTCACGACATTCATCTATAGGTGGGAAACTGTTCACCCGGAATCTGCTAAAAGTACGTCATGAGCCACGGGGATCTCCTGGATTCGCTCTATTAGGAGCAGAGGATCAGTAAAAAGCTGTGTGTCAGTACATCTAAACAAGTGGCTAGGGAACTTTGGAAATTGCTATTTATATATTACCATCGCCGAATTTTTAGGGATCCATAAAATAAAGGAAATGTAGCCAAGTGGAAAGAGGACAAATACATAATTCATGAAGCAGCCCCTTTCTGACGTACCCTGCTGCTTCTGGCTCCTAAAAAAAGATCAGTTAAAAGCAACCTCTAATAATTTTCTTCAGAAGACTGGTAAAGAAATATTTCATTGGAAAAAAAGTTCTAAATGTTTATGGGGTAGGTAAAAAGGAATTGCCAGTCTATTTCAGAAAAAAAAATATTGGGTATTATGTACACTATATTTGAACTAAGTCTCCCAACCATCCACCCCCACACACCTCTTTTGTGGTCTTATTAGCATCTAGCTGGAAGGCATTGCATGCTTCTTTGCTTCACTGTGTTCTATGCAAATTATTGGGGTGGTAAGTGTCTTTACTAATAGATTTAAAATACATTTCAGAGTGATGTATTTTCTTACAGACAACATATTAGACATGGGATCTTCAATTGGGGGCAAAGGCATTTACTATCAATTTGAAATACAGAGATTCTTTAATCAACTGACATATCAGTAGCTTAAGAAGTCATTTTAGAATAATACAAGATTTAAAAACTTGCTATGCAGAAGTGAATCCATTATCACTCTTCTCTAAAATCCTAGTCTCCTGTTACTGTTTTAAATTTTCAATATTAGAAGCAAAATGATACAGAAATATTAAATCTATGTGGATTTTTCTCTTTCTTGGAAATGTTTAAAAAAAACAAAAACATTATACTTATACTGGCCTATTTTATTTTCAATATTTAGATTGCCCTTTTAATACAAAGACTTTTAGGATAAAGTGAAATATTTACTTTTAGGATAAAGCATCATTTTGAAATGGGCTATAAAAAGAGATCTCATTTCTGTTTCACCTACATCTGTGAATAAGAACATCAATGTCTCAGAATTTGGGAGACTTGATTTTGATAAGCACACAATAAAAGTGATTACATTTTACTTAAAGTTCTTTAATGGTATTGTGCATACAAAACATTTTAATCAGTGTTGTAATTTGGCATAATCTTTTAAGTATGTATCTCTCTCTTAAAACATGCTATCTTTATAAAATCATTCAAACTTAAAACCCACGGCCTACAGACTTCTAGTAGTCTATCTGTCAGTTCTGATTATTTTCAGTAACCTAGTTAGTTCACTGACCTACTTTTGCTATGATATCTTTTCTGGACAAATATAATCAAAATTTGCTTTTGTCTTGATGGTGCATGTTTTTCTCACTGTAATTATTAATAATTTAATCAACACTTCCACATGCTAAATTAATTTTGAAGTGGATTTGTATATTCTTAATAAAATAGTGAGTTATTCATGTATCTATATTATTGAAAAACATTGTCAATGGGAACACACAATGGCATACCTAAAATACTCATATTTCACAATGTCATTTCTATCTAATTTAAACACTTAAAACATTAAAAGTAAGAATAAAAATATAAATCAAGCTATTTTCAAACACTAAGAAATCCTGACCCACTTTAAGGAAACATTTACTTTCCAAAGGATAGTATCCATTCTAAGGAAAATTAAGTTTGGTTAAAATTGCTTCCCTTGGATTTACTTGTAAATTTTGAGGATTATGGCATCTAGCTCCCTTTGTTAAATCTTTCAACTTTATTAAAATTATTTTCACAAAATGCATGTAGTTAATTTTCCTAATTATGACACCTATGTATACTTATTTGTATTTGTCTTCTTGGTAATAGCAAAGACATGAAATCATGAATCCTCGTGGTATTACTAAGGGTGCCTGATTCATAATATCGCTCAGAATATTTCTTATTTTTAGAATTCTATTTATTTAACCATTGAGAAAAAGAAAAACACTCCCTATATTATAATGACATAAAGTATGCTATGTTACTATATACAGAGCACAATATATGTACTATTGAATGCAGTTTGAAATGCCAGCACTATTGAGTAGGTTATGGATTTATTATGACATGGAGTCTCATATGTTTGAACCTGTGTTCTAAAGGCTTACCTGTTGGCAAATCTTAAAGAATCAGTGTAGCCATCATTTTACACTAATACAGATTCTACTTTCACCAAAAGTTGCATTATCTTTTGTCCCTTTAAGCATGCTTCAATTTTAAATTGAGAAAGCTACCATTTATAAGTAGGTCAATCAGAGTTCAGTTCAGAAGACAACTGTATCCCATTCTTTTCTTTTCATCTCTCCCATAATGAGAATGTTTGCATGCCAGGTTAAGAGTTATTTCTGGGGAAGGCAGCATTTGAATCATGGAAAGCTTTTGGACCAGGATGACAGGGTTTATAACAAGAAAGGATAAAGTCAGGACTATCCAACCTCAATGTGTCCATGATAATAGAATTCAAAGGAAAAAGCTAATCTGAACAATAGATATGAAGTAGAAAGCATACTGCATGGAAAATATGTAAGGGCTGATCACAAAATGACTCATGACCTTAAAACTCTAGTGATGTTAAAGTAAAAGAAAATGAACTTTTTATTTCACAATTAAAATAAAAGTAGAGTTCTTCTAATTTAAGCCTTTTAAGAGAACTATGGTTAACAAAAATGTCATCTTCAAAATGTTTGTAAGTAGATGATATACACCACAATAAAGACAATTATTCTACAGTCAATGATTTTTTGGAAAGATTAAAAGAAGCTTGCTGGGTTTTGCAAAATGGCTTTATAACTCACAGGTGCTCACATAATATTTACTTAAATTTATTTAGAAGATTAACATGCAACCAGATTCAGATTAACTAGCTTAATAAATTTAGATTATTCAACTTAATTTACATAGGGAAATATTACCTTAGTCATTAGCCACAATAATTTTCTTCACTATTGGGGTTATAAAAACTTCTTACCCTCAAAATCATGGACTTTATAAAACTAACGCAGTAGGAAAGAATTATTTTCCCGAGTAAACTAAGCAAACCCAAAGAGACCTGTATTACAAAGAAAGCTTTGTTCATATTATTCCTGAATATTCTAGGTCAAAGATTCCTATTGCTGATACAATTACAGGTGTCCTGGTGATTTAGAGGTTACTCATTGGACTGCTTGCCTCAAGGTCACCAACTCAAAACCACCAGCCTTATCAAGGGGGAAAAAATGAAGCCCTTACTTCCATGAGTAGTTCCAGTCTATTCTTTCCTGCAGGGTCTCCATGACTTAGAGCAACCATTTTCTTAACCATTTTGCAACAGTTTTCCATTTTATATTCATGGACACATATGATAACACTAGAATTAAAAGTATATATCTATTTTCCAAAGAAATTGTGAAACTACAAATTAAATTCACTTTAACAAATTGTAATTTTAATTGTGTATATATATTTTCCCTAGAACCTTAAATAAAATTATTCTTTCTATGTCTTAGAGAGCTTTCTTCATCCTTTAATGTTCTCTTGTCAGTCATGGATATTCATCCACCAGTCTCTATGTGTTTCAGTAGAGGTCCAAGTCTTAAGACAAATCCAGAAGAATGGTATGAACATCTATTTAAGAGAGTAGGCTAATAAAAATTCTACGGATCAGAACAGAAGATTGTCTGATATGGTGCGGGAAGATAAGTCCCTTAGGTTGGAAGACACATAGAATGCATTTTAGTGACAACAGTAGACCTAAACGAGACAGGAAGGTGATTAAGACAGAATATGTCATTCTGGAAAATAAAAAAAAGAATATATCATTCTGCTATAGATGGGATTGCCATGAATTAGACCTGATTTTATGACAACTAACAATGTCAATAAAACCAACTTTTCTCTAAGCTATTGATTTTATTTATATCAATTTTGCTGATTAAATCCAATGTATCACTAGCCAAATATGTTACCTGAGCTTTATACAAAATCTTGGCGAAGTACTTTGTGTTTTAAAATTCATATTTGTTTTTCAAAGTAAAGCATACATACCCACCCACAATCGTTAATGATCCAAAAATTGAAATATAAAATATACTGCATTTAAATTATATATTATTTTTAATTTATAAGTTATAGGTACAGATTTATTTGCTTTAAATTGTGAGAAAGATATTTTTACTTTTTAGATTAGCTATAGTTTCCCTCTGTTGGAAAATGTCTCTAAAAAAGAGTGTGGTAGGAAAGAAACTGCAATATCCCTCTGTTTAGTATTCTCCTTTTGATGAAATTCACACTTCAGTAGCTTTAACTTTAGGAGAAGGGGAACATACTTACTTGAAGTATTTTATGGATTGTTTTTGCTTTTGTTTTATAATTTTCCCATTTGAACACTTAAATGATGGCTTTATCATTTCAGCTATATAATTTTAATAGTACATAACTCTAGATGGAAAAGAATGTTTTCCAATAGTCTGAGGTCAAAATGAGAATGTAATACACATGCTGATAGTGGGTTTGGAATTTGAAAAAAGTAGAATTGAAAGGAAAATTCCAAAACATTATACTGTGATCCAACCTTAAGAGGAAAATTCCAAAAATAGAGGAAAATTCCAAAGCATTATACTGTGCTTCAATCTAATTAAAAATGTACTCTTAATTAACACTGAGTGAAGTGGGCTAGTAAAGAGAAATTTTAAAGGCATTTTGTTAAGCTTATTAATTAAGTATATTATACCATAACATACATTAATTACTAATTTATACTTATATTTATATACAAGCTAAGCCTAATACTTGTTCCCTCAATCTAATTATCTCAGATTGTTCCTGTTATATCCAATGATGTCCAGGTTGGATAAAATAAGTAAATGCTTACTATAGTGTTCAATTACAATATATCATAGATTTTTTGTAGGTCACAGACAGAAATTTAGAAAAGTATTGATAATAGCCCCGCTGGTGTATGGTATCATGGAAAAAAGTCTTGCTTCACATATTTCTCAGAGCTTCATTCTTTAGACATGTCAAAACAATTGAAATTACTTAAACAAATACTTCTGCTTCTTTCCACAGTGTCTGTGTACAGTTTCTTTTGCCTACAATGGCTTTGCCACTTTTCTGTCTTCTTCTTTGACTTATAATCATATTCTTAGATAGTGTGTGAAGCCTGGCCCTTATTGTAGAAATAATCCAATGTAACATCTAATAAGGAATACATATTGGGGAACAATTAAATGTTGAGAATCAGGTATGGCTGTATAAAAAACATCAAGCTGAAAATATTTAGACATAGTTAGAGTTTGGGGGATTGAGGAAGAGAGTAAGAGAAATATTTTGAATTCCATTAACTATTTGTATTAAACACAATGCTCAATATAATTGGATAGGTAAGTAAGACCAGATATAGAGGATAACAATTTGTTTTTCTTTTCTGATGCATGAGTATACCCTTTTATTTTCAGTATTTTTTAATATAGAGAAATTGTCTATTTGATGTAAAAGGAAAATATCACACAGAAATGCCAGAGTAACTCAATTTAGAATGTACCCACCAAATAGAGGGGGGAAAAAACGCTGTGGCGGTTATGTGCTTATGTTAATTTCATGATTTGAGATGTAGGGGAGTCTAGCCTGTTAGTCTGGATATAGTCAGTGAGTAGCCAATGAGGCCTCTGTGTGGGCATGGCGTTCTCCTGAGACTTCTGGGAAATCTTGCGATATTTCCTTCACAAAGATGAGAAGCTATCTTCTCCAGTTGTTGGGAGTTAGTCTCAGAGACGACGAATCATGCATGGTCAAGACAAGATGGCAGCATCCGAGAAGCTGAAGGAGCCAGAGGAGAAGCCACATGGCTATGCCCTGATGGAACCTGATCTGAAGCTGGAGAGGCCACGTGGGGACCCCAGCCAGCGCTGAGTTGCTTCTGCCACCACGGGATGCTGTTGATGGACCCAGAGGCCTGGAGGTGAGGAGCCATGAGGGGACCCCTGCCGGCGCCGGAATTCTGCACCCACTGACCTCTGACTTCGTGAATCGAAAGGACACATTGTAGACTGGTAACGGGCATATGGGCTAATATCGGACTTATGACTTTGAGCTGGACTGAGTATATCCATATGTATTCCCTTCTATCCATATGCATGTCTATGAAATTTGTTCCTCTAGTCTACCCGGACGAACACACCTGCTGTGAAGAGCTTTCATATATGTGTTTTTCCCACCAGGTGACTATCAAAATATCCGGGAATGTTTTCTCTGGTCAGAGTGAATGTTTTTCATGAAAGGAGTTTTACTTGAACCTTGTTTTTTGTGAGGATCATTTTAAGAGAAAACAGTGCATCTGTGAAATTTTGTGTCCTGCTCAGGAAACCTGCTACAGAAACTGTGATATTGAACACAGCTTACAAGGATAACTCTATGGGAAAAACTCGAGCATATGAGTGGTTTGTCTTGTTTCAAAAAAGATGAAATATCAATTGATGACATTCTAGATGTCTATCAAATTCTCAAATGAATAAAAATGCAGACAAAGCTCATGTACTTGTGCTTGAAGACAGGCCATTGAAGAGCCAGGGAGGTTAGCGGGGTTGCCACAGAGCTCAGTTCAGGGAATTTTAGTGGAAGATTTGAGAATGAAAAGGATTGCTGTGAAATTTTTGCCTTGGGTTGTGACTGACCTGAAAAAAGAGCATCGGTGGGAAACATGCCATCCATTGACAGAATAGCTCTGAGGCAAACCTGATTTTCCCCCAAGGGGATGAAACATGGTGCTATTCGTATTACTTCAGAAGCAAACATCAGTCAAGTCAGTGGAAGATGCCACTGGCACTTCACCCCCAAAAAGTTCATCAAGTGAAATCAAAGATCAAAATTACTCTCCCTTGTTTTTGTTTCTTTGCTTGTTTTGATGTGAGGGGGGATAGTGCATTTGGAGTTCATTCTACCAGTTCAGATCGTTTATCAGGCTTTCTATGTAGAGATTCTGAAAAGATTGTCTAACAGTGTGTGACAAAAAAGGCGCTGATTTTTGACAATGCATCTTCTCAAGCAGCCATCTGTTTGCACTAGTTTTGGGCAAAACCCAACATTCCTATCTTGTCCTATGCACCTTACTCATCTGACCTTGCTCAGTGCAACTACTTTTTTGTTTCCGTGAATTAAGAGGGACATGAAAGGACAGAAATTTCTTGATACAGAAGAGATGAAGAAAAAATGAGGGAGGTGGTGCCATGTATTGAAAAATGATTCCAAGAATGGAATCTCAGACTTGACAAATGTATTAAGTGGAATGAGGAGTACTTTGAAAGTGATGAGATTATTTTGTGTGTATGTGTATACACACACACTTTGAAAAAAGCAACCTGTTTTTCCCCCACAGTTTACTCCCTTGTGTGTGCATGTGTTGTTTTATTTAATATCTTAATATGTTAGCATTCAGGTCTGGGTCCTTCCAATGACCCAGGTCCTACAGGCATGTTGGAAGTTTGTTTGGGGTCAGGAATCTGAGCACCCTTTCTTTTACCAGGGGGACGGTGACAATCAAAGGTTTTTTTGATTTTTTCTGATATTTTTTTCTAATATTTTGATATTTTCTGAGTGGTTGACTATTGTAGACAACTGGAGTATGATCCCACTGGAAACTCTGAGAAGTAGAAGATGCTTACTAATTGACCGTACAAAGGGATATATAAAAGAACTCTGTCCATGTAAAGTGTGACCCCATGGAATATTTGTTTCCCATTTCCAGGTTTACTCATGTGTCCAATCATTGAACAGCTTCCAGGTTTCCCCCATGAGCAGCTGGTTGCCACAGCATCTGCTGGAGTAAAAACAGTGCCAAGAGAACTGGAGAGGGCACAAAGATTTGTCTAATCCACTAAGTTAACGAATCAAAAATTCTCTTTTTAGCATGATTGTTTACATGTTTAAATCTTAGTCTCCAAATTCAAGTTTTTTATGTTTTTTGCCAATGATTTATTGAGCATAAATGATGCATTTATAAACAAAGAGAATGTTGGGGGAGAAAAGAGAAGTTCAGACATATATGAAGCAAATTAAAAGAAGAGAAAAGGAGAAAAGATCCAACTCCACTTAGTTCCCTTTCTGTGTCAGCTTAGAACGGTGTTCCATATATTTTCAATAGTTAGTTTTTTAGAAATAGATTTCAGACCTTTTTTCGAGGTGCTGGTGGAAGACAAATTCAAGCAGCTAGCACAGCTACTGTTTCCACATCCCAGAGACGCAGAATCACAATAGATGTCGCTTCTTAACAAATCACGATGTAGCTCTCTGAACAAGGCTCAAGAAGCAGATATTTTCCTTAGAGTATGAATATGCTCTTCCATCTGCTATAAGCAAATTGAACAATGTACTTCCTAGTTGACGGGGCCCTGAAATGAACTAGCTTTGACTCTGTTGAGCCTAACAGTATTATGGGTTGCTTTGCTACGAATGACACATTCAGGAGGACTGGCATCACATTCACAAAAAAGCTACAAGATTTATATTTAAATACAGGTCTACCTGTGATAGGATGGTCACTCCATGCCTTCATGGAAGACCCAATCTAGTGGCACAGTGGCGTATATCTTGGGGTGCTCATCACAGGGTCAGCGAACTCAAAACTACCAGATGTTCTAGGGAAGAAAGGTGAGTTTGCCTAATGCAATAAAGTGTTGTAGTCTCATGAACTCCAAGGGGTGGTTCTATTCTGTTCTGTCGAGTCTCTGTGAGTTAGAATTAGCTCAACAGCAGTGGGTACAACTCTCGTTTAAGTGCACACATCAATGACTAACGCCCTTGATGAAGAAAGTGAAGAATCCTGCCAACATGTTCCGTCTTAAATCGAACAAGCAAGTCATCAAGATGCATTTATAAATACTGGTGAATGGAATTTGAATGTTGGAAGCAGTGGAGAAGGTTTCAGTCATTGAAACATATGACTTTGGTGATGGAAATGAAGGTGGAGACCACATGATAGAAATTTTATAAGACCAATTGCTTCCTCATTGCTGGTGTTTGTTTTTCAACAATACAACTAATGATTGCACACATGGACCTTACCAGATGGACTACACAGAAATCATATTCATTCAATATGTAGGGAGAGATGACAAAGTGGCACCCTACCATTAACCAAAGGAAGATTCTATGCAGGTTCTGAATGAAACTGAAGAAACTTGAAGCAAGTCGACAATAACAAAAATATGACTTGGGAAAAATATATATCCATGCTAAATCTGGAGATGGTCTCAAGAATAGATTTGTCAAATTGGATGTGCTAATGACTGAAAAACAACAAGTTATAAGATTACAAGAACATCATTCATAGGAGGAAAATGTAAGACCATTAAAAAGACAGCAAAGGAAAACAAGATCATAGTGGATGTCAGAGAGACTCTGAAATTGTTCCAGAACATGTAGTAGGTAAAGCAAATGGAAGAAATGATGAAGTAAAAGAACTGAACACATTTTTTAAAGGCAAAGTGAGTAGACAAAGTAGATCATGATGATAAAATGTAAAAAGACCTGGAGTTAGAAAATCAGAAGGAAAAAAATCAAGTCTTAAGTTCAAAATTAAAGAACCCTATGAATAAAGATGTAGCTTTGCACGACTAAGACATGCCTGGTCCAAACCACTGCATTTCAATTTCCTCCTGAGCATGTGTAAGCTAGACAGTGAATAAGGAAGAATGGAGAAAATAGATGCATTCTTAAATCTGGAGTTGATGAGACTATTGAAGCACCAGGGACTGCCAGAAGAACAAACAAATGTGGCCAGGAAGTAGTACAGTCAGAATGCTCCACAAAATTGAGACTAGTGAGAGCTCACTATTTGGACATGTTTTCAAGAAAAAGGGAGCAGTCCTTAGAAAACAATACCATGGTTGGCAGAATGGAGGATCAGTGTGAAAAAGAAAGACCCTAAACAAGGTGGACCAGCCCTGTGTCTGCGATCATAGGCTCAAAGAGAACCTTACTTGTGAGGTTGGTGCAGCACCAGGCAAGGCTTCTTTCTGTTGTGCAGACGGCAGCTATGAGTCAGAATGAATCCCGGCACACCCACCAACGCAAAGCACCACATCACTCTGAGAACAACCTAAATGTTTCACACACGATAGACACATAATTCCTCAAAATAAGTGGTGATTGTAAATTGCAAATTACTATGTACATTCTAGCTATTTTTTATTTTATCTTAAGAATCATTTCATTGGGAGCTCCTACAGAGCTTAGCACAATCCATACATCCAGCCATTGTGTCAAGTTCGTTTAAACATCTGTTGCCATCATCATTTTCAAAACATTTTCTTTCTACTTCAGTCCTTGGTATTGACTTATTCACCTCCTCCCCCATCCTTCATGAACCCTGATAATCTGTAATTTTTTTCGTGTCTTGCACTGACCGTTGTCTTCTGTCACCAGTTATTCTGTTGTCCATCTCACAGGGTGGGGGCTATATGTCAATCATTGTGTTTCATTCGCCCTTTCACCCCCCATCTTACCCTTACCCTCCTGGTATGCTACTCTCATAGCAGGTTTACTTATCTGTCCTGGAGTTCCTGTGTTTTAAGCTCTTTTCTGAACCAATATATATGCTCTGATCTAACCAGATTTTTAAGGAAGAATTGGGGTCATGATGGGGGTGAGGAGCATTAAAGAACTAGAGGGAAGTTGTATGTTTCATTGGTGCTAAATTCTAGCAATTTTTGCACTCAAGTCTGTACTGAAAGTATTTCTTAATGATAACCATCTAAATGATATGCAAAGGCAGCATATTAAAATGCTTAAAAATGAACCGAATTTTTAAAAATGATCTTTCCTATGAATATTGCCATTTTGCTCTTGTTACTTATAAAACAAATCATCAACCTTGAAAACAAAACTTAGATGAGTGGCAAAACTGGAGAGAAATGAAAATCTGACTTAAAATTTCTGTTCAAGTTATCTCTTTTATCTTGAAGTCATGACAGAAATAACTGTTTAAATATACAGACCAGTCAGTAGTGAGAGAATAATAGATGGGGATGGTTTAAACACAATAGAATTTCCTGAAAAACATCTACAGGCATACTTTTGAGATGCTGTGAGTTTGGTAACAAGCCACTGTCACAAAGGAAAGGTCACAATCAAAAGAGTCACATGGGGGGAGGGGGAGTAAGGACGGAGGGGAAAGGATGAGAAGCTGATATCAAGGGCTCAAGTGGAAAAGTGGATAGTTGAAGAATGCTGATGGCAGCAGGAATATGAAGGTGCTTGGCACAATATATGTATTTAAGTATTGTGAAAAGCGATATATGAGCCCCCAATAAATGATTTTAGAAAAAGAAAATCTATAGAGAGTACCTGAATTAATGGTACCTTGGGGGTAGAGCTGGGGGGTGGAGAGGGGGGGAAAGGGAAACTAAAAGCAGTAAGTATAGAATGAAGAAAATGTTCTAAAACTGATAGCCGCTGGTGATTGTAGAACTCTTCTTGATGTGATAGAATGAATTTTATGCTAAGTGAAATATATGCCAGTTTGATTTTTGGAGCCTCTTGCAGTTGTGATATGTTGATCTGCTAACAATTCCCCTTATCTTTCCTGTCTGCTTTAAGTGGCCATGTCTGTAATCTTTAGATGCCATGGTGGCCTCCTACCTAGGCTTTTCCTCATACAGATGAATTGGCTTTGTCTTTGTCTTGAGACCTAATAAATCTAAATATATAAAACCTAACATATATCTATACATACATACACACACACTTATATATATAGAGAGAAAGAAAGTCACATGAATATTATCCCCAGGGCACATAGAAGTCATATTTGCACTATATGACACTCTACCAGAGAGGCTGGAGGAGTAGTGCCAGTCATCAGGTCAGCAGTTCAAAGCTTCCAGCAGTTGGAACAACCAGCCCTTCCTGAAGAGAAAGGCTTTCTACTCCCTTAAAGAGTTGCATTCTCAGAAGCCAATCAGGGCACTTCTACCTTGTCCTATCGGGTCACTCTGGGTCACTTAATGGCACTGAGTTGAGTGGGAGAAACGTGAGACTGTCCATTTTCACAAAAATTTCCACGTCAGACACCCCAAATGGCAGTTCTACCCTGTCATCTTGGCTTGCTGATTCAGGATGGACAGGATGACAGTGAGTTTGTGAACTTTTTGGGTAATCCATTCAGGGTTCAATACCATTATGAAGTGGTTTGAAATATTGTGAGAGTTACCAAAATGTATCACAGAGACATAAAGTGAGCACATGAAACGGGCTTGGTGGAATCACAGGATGGCCACACTTTGCATTTTAAAACTGCAGTGTTTCAAAGCACAAAATAAAACAAAATATTGTGAGTAAGTTTTATATGCTCATTGCTTATTTTATGATTTTTGAATCTGCTAATAAATTCAATTTCAGCCTGGATTGAGACTATAAATCTTATAATAAAAAGACCATAGCATGGAAATAATTAATCCTATTTCCTTCACATTCCACCTCCCTTTCCCTTCTATTACTAACCTCTACAAGTATATCATCTATCATATAAACATAATGAGCACAAACGCTTGTGTGTTCTCACTGCTAAATCCCTCGCTTAAGCTTACATTATATAATACCTTGGACCATTGTGATGACTTCCCCTTGGACCTTATACTCTCGTCCCTCTGTACTACAAGTATTTTTCTAAATTGTAAATCAAATCCCATAACTTCAAATTTCCTACCACTGTATGTAGAATAAAACCATAGCATGTTAATCTGAGTCCTGTGGCCCCTGCCCACTTCCTGCTTTCATCTTCTGACACTCTGTGCAGCCACGCTGATTTTCCTGTTCCGTGGCCACTCAAAACACACTAGCAGTCATGATTCTTGCACCAGCTGCTCCTTCTGTCTTGAGCCCCCTTACACATAATCTTATTAGTTCCTTCTTAACATGAAATAGTATCAGTAGAATTCTTATTTTGATTAAAATTTATAGTATTTTCCTGGTGAATATTTTAAATGAGCAGTTATTTTTAAAGTGATTATTAGTAACGTTTATGTATTTTGTGAAATGTTTGGTCAAGTTTCTGGATATTTTTTGTGGGCATCACTGCCCCCTGGTGGGAGTAGGAGGCCCAGTGTTTCTCCTGGAGAGCTGGATTTTTTTTAAAGCTTAGTTGATTACATTCCTATAGAAAAATTTTAGAACTTTGTGTATTCTTTCCTATATGAGACTGGCTTTTTTGTTCCTTAATGATATCTTTGGAAGGATAAAATATTTCAAGCTCAATGTCTCTGAGGTTGTCAGAAAAACTTTTTTTATAGTTCACAGAAGCATAATATATTTGATATCTGGAGTATATAATATTTTAATATACATATTTATTTTATAAATTCTGAAATGAAATGATAAATAACTATGGATAGAAATAAAGCCACTGTAAAATGTTTCATTTGAATGATTGTGCTAATCTTTATGTTTATAGACATGTACTTCTATATGTACACATAGTTAGACAAATGGTACATATTCATACATGCATGCATATCTATAGAAATAATAATTAATTGAAATTAAAATAAATGTCACAGTAAAAATAAAGACAAGGGTAATGAATAAATACTGAAATGAGAATGCTGAGACAAAATTTTCACCAAAATTTTCTACTATATCAGCATATACTTCTGTCATATGAATATGTCATATGTCAATAATGAATACTATTACTCTGCTTTTTGACTCTTTATTTTCATACAAATATATAGCTAAAGAATGCATTTTAAATATATCATTGACATTTAGAACTTATCTCAGTTATGAACTGAAAATTTCACTTAAGCAATATTATAGCTCATAATTCACAGTCAGTCTCAACCAGAAATAAAGATTTGAATGTTCATATACAATAACAGATGTGACGTAGCTCTCGTGTTTTTGGTCTCACAATAAATATTCTATCATTTTTCATTCAATGGCTACCGGTTGGACACAGGAAAATATGGTGCCACAGAAAAGCTAAACGTGAGGCAAGCTAGGGTAATTCTGAAACAAAAGAAACTGAAGCTCATATGAAAAGTCCATGTGAGTCTGCATATTAAGGACTGACTGCGTCACGGGGAGAAGTGGAATTGATTAATTATCATGTAGAATGCATGTTGAGTGAAACTTTTATGTTTGGGATTCCATGCTTAAGAAAACTAGCATCAATAAAATAATGCTTACTCTGCATTTCAAAATCCAAAGCAATCAAAATGATTGCTAAGAATCTAATCCATAAATATGATTTTTTTGTCTTTCTTGTATGTTGCCCTTGTTGGCAGCTTTTCTGACTCCCTGATAATGTGTTTTTCTATGTTTTGGGTGGATATGAAACCCAGAGTAAGTGAATCTATATGGTCAATAACTAATATAAGACTTCTTGGGGAATAGAGCAAGAGAGGTGGAGGGGGTACAAAGGAACTGATGTCAAGGAGTTCAAGAAGAAAGAAACTGAAAGTGATCGTGGCAGCAACTGAACTATGGAATGGCGCAATCTGGACTGGTGCCTAAGAAAATGGTTTTGAAAAAAGACACAGTCTTTGTTGTTGCTGGTGCTGCTTCATTTTCAGTTTAGGTTTTCCTTTTCCTCTCTCCAGGGAGGGACATTGAATCACAGGCATTAGTTAAAACAGTGACAGTAAATAGTATCACATTTTTTTTGGTTTTATTTTGCTTTTAAATTGTTTACACGTGATCTACATTCATATTTCTGGCAGTTTTGCTCTGTGCTTTTTATTGCATCCTCTCTGAATTCTGTTCTTAATATAATTTTCAGATATGTTAATCTAACATATTAGTAATATTTATTAATCTTGCAGACATTCAGAGCTCCATCCCGTTTATCCGATCATTAACCACTTGAACTTCACACCCAGTCTTCTTATGGGCTCTGTCCCTCCCGTGTCATATTCTAAAATGCCTTCAATCACTCCTTTCTTGCAAAGCAAACCAGTTGAACTGATAACCAGAATGTTAGTAGTTTGAACCCACTAGGAGCTCCATGAGAAAAAAATGAAGCATTCTGTTCCTGTGAAGATTTACAGCCTCAGAAATCCATAGAGGCAGCTCACCTCTGACCTAAAGGATTTCTGTGAGTGGGAATCAACTCAATGTCAGTAAGTAATTCATTTTGTTGTCATTGTTACTATACAAACTACCTTGTTCTGTATGATCTCTATGATAGGGCATTGTGTTGACGGCAGTGAGTTGTGGGATTTTGGTGGGTGTTTTTGTTTTGTTTTGTTTGGATATACAAATGATCAGTTTCCCAAAACTTCACTAATTTGTTGTTTTTCAAAGAAACTATCCTACATAGAGTACCATTTCTCCATGGAAGTAATATTTGGCTTATATTTTACTGCTAATCCATCTTCATTGGTCATTTTGCCATCACTTCAAGCTTATTTGTCTAAAACATATTAAAGCCTTCCTGAGGTCAGAGTGGATGTGCTGAGTTTTTCTAATCATCAACTCCATGGCAGCGGATGGTCTTCTATAATCACAGAATGGACTCAAGCTGACTCGTTGTTATTCAGATGGTAAAGGACTGGTCAATATTTCCTTATTTTAAAAACATAGTAGCCATAAATTAGAGTAGATTTGAAGTTAACAAGCAACAACAACTGCAATTCTACAATATACTCACCTGAATGTTGATTACATAAATGTGAGTCAACAGAAAAGAAATATTCCTAAATCATGGAAGTCTTACATGATTGTGCTCATTTCTTAGAAATATCTAAAAGAAGAATCATGATCATTAAGTAGATGTTCTCCAAGTGACAATTTCACAATCCAGTCACCTTCAATTGTGGTTCTGCCATCTCTCATGCCCGCCTCCCAAAGAACCGATTCAGATCAAATAAAGCTATTTTTATTTCCTGAGAAATATAAATCATTGTTCACATTCCTCATGCTAGATTTCATCATGCTGATACATCTAATTTCAGGGAAAACTGACAAAAGGAATCTTGCTATGTGCTCGGTACAAGGAACAGGAGATCATTGAGCTATTTCTGCCACATCTTTCATAATTAATCTGTTACTATTGGTTTCTGTCCTCCACCTCCTTTCTAAAATTCATCTTGTTCTATTTCTGAGTCAGAGGGGAAAAATCTGATTGCTCTCTCTGCCCTAACTTATGACAATCCCTGAACACATCGCAGGCCAACAGTTTGGAAGAAGGAATAGAACTCACAGGGGAAGGCTAGAATGATTGCAACACCATCTGCAATAGTGCACAGACTTGGATGGAGAAGATATTGAGAAATAATTGTTTCATATTTTGTTATATTTTTTGTTTGTTTTTTGGCAGTGACATCACTGCCTCCTGGTGGGGGTAGGAGGCCCAGCCTTGCTCCTAGAGAGCTGTTGCTGGATATGAACCACCAATCCTGTGGTCCGCAGTCCCGCACACAACCACTTTGCCACCAGGGCTCAACCCCATATTTTGTTATATTTTATCTGTAAATATTTCTATAATCTTGTATCTATGCTTTTTGATTCATTTTCCTGCATAATTACCTGTATGCTTCAGTTAAGATTTTTAGAGCAATGAAGGTGCCTTTTGACTTAGGGCAATGGGAAAAGGTTTTATTTTTTTTTAATATGAAAAAATCAAGAACAGATTTGATTTGATCAAAATTTTCTGATCATTAACACCTTAGAAATTTTCACATTAAGAAAAGATTGTATAACAATGATCAAATTTTTAAAAGATGGTAAAATTATTATTATTTTTGGGGGAGGGGCATCACTGCTTTCCAGCGGTGGGAGTAGGAGGCCCAGCCCCACTGCTGGAATTGAATCTCTGTCCCAGTGGGCCACAGTCCCACGCACACCCACTATGCCACCCGGGCTCAGCCCAATGGTAAAATTATTTTATTAGCCCTCACAAATAACTTAAGGTGGTATTTCTATATGAGTCTTGGTGTTGCAGTGGTTTAATAATTGCTGCTAGCTTAATGATCAGAGATTTGGGACCTCCAGCTTCTTATAGAAATGTTCTCATAGCCTCTTCTCATAGAAATGGAAGCCTTGAACATCTTTTGAAAAAGCTCCACTTTGTCCTATAGTATTGTTCTGTGCCAAATCACTCAAGGCAATCGGGGTTTTGGAGTTCAACATCTATAGAATACTAGTAATAAAGATATGTGCATTGCATAATTTTTTTTAAATTGTACAAAATCCAGTACAGTGTCTCAAATAGAAGTGCTAAAAGAAATGAACCCGCGGGCTGAGGCCTGGTGGCGTAAGTGGTTGAGTGCGGGACTGAGGCTCGCGGGCTTGGCGGTTCAAATCCAGCGGTGGCTCTCAGGAGCAGCACTGGGCATCGCCCAAGACCACCAGAGAGCACTGAGGCCCATAAAAAAACAGAAATGAACTCGTTTTCAAAATGTGTGACACAGCATACCATACAATACGAGTACATGGATTATGGGGATCCAGAAGGGACAGAAAATTATGACATAAATAAAGACAACTCACTACAATCACTACTCTCTTTGCTCTATTTTCCCTCATCAAAGTACAGACAATTGCTAAGTCATTGAGAAAATGCCCAGCTGCTCACTTAATAGGTTCCTGCACTGACTTCTGTGAGTAGATCCAGTATTTCAGAAAGCATGTGGCAGTGAGATGATATACCGATGAAACAAGAACTATCTTATAGGCAATTGCTATAGTAAGTATGCTTTTCTTTGTAATATACAAAAGAGGAATGCCAGCTATGTCTTGTTTCTATGTGTGTATACCTTGTTTCTGTGTTGTTATATTCATTAAAGGGGCTCAAGAATCAGTTCATAAGGAAAAACAGTGTTTGTACAAGGAAATAGTCCCAGTCTTGAAAACCCTCAAGGACTGTCCTCCCCTACTCTGTATGCTGACCATGAGATGGGGTCAGCTCAATGACAATGAATCTGTATTATATTTTTGAACATACAAGTAAGCATCCATCGTGGCTGTCTCAGGTAAGTGTTGGATAGCAGTTGCAAAGTCAGTGGATTTAAATCTATCAGCGGCTCTGCAGAAGGAATAGGGACGGCCATCTCCTCCCATAATGATTTCCCACCCCCAGACGCTATATAAAGTGACTATGAGCTGAAACCCACAGTGATTTTGGTGCTTGGTGTAGTACAGAAGTCTTCACAGATTATTTGGGATAATGAGTTGCAATTGAGTTAAACAGAAGAAAATATTGAATTATGGAGAATTCTATTTATTGGAATACAAAATATTTAATTCCTTTTAGAAGTCAGGAATGATGTTAAAAATAAGGCTAATAAGAAAAACAAATGGATAATAAGAGTTATTTTCTTTGCTTGATTTTGGCACCTCTGAGACTAGATTTTCTTTGGAGGCATAGACAAAACATGAAAACTGTATCCTGAGTGTCTTGACTAGCAGTTCATGTTCATGTAGTATATAGTAAATAATAAATGGATGTATGGATGAATTACCATAGTGAATTAGTCACAAAAGCAAATAAACAATTCTTAAAGGGTAAACTTACTAATACTAATAGTTGAAAGAAATATACAAAGAAAAGGTATACGAAGAAAAGTTCAAGGAATGAGAGCATTGAGGAGAGAAAAATTAAGAAGAGGCAGATGCTTGTAATGCAAATGTAAATGTACCACTATTGTCACTCTTATGTTAAATGAAGGCTCTTTCCTTCTCACTACTCTCCTGAATCAGTGTTCACCAGACTGCTTGTCTTAGCTCTTATGGCAGGGATCAAACCCACTTTCTTATCACTGTATACTGATCTCACACAGTAACTCCCTTTGGCTGGGGGTAAGGGTTATTCTTGTTGTTGTTGTTAGGTTTCCAGCAGCCTCTTCCTAGTGTTTTTCTTTCCCTACACAGGACTATGAGGTTCTGAGACAGAGCCTGTCCTGACACAACTGTCTGTTTTTCAGACCAGAGCTGGCCCAGACCGTGCCCTCCTTCCCCCAAGTCACATCTGCTGTGGAGCTGAGCCCACCCTTGTTCACAGGCCAGGTGAGTCTTCCGTGCTGTATCTCCAATATCCAAGGATCTTATATTCAGCTGTGAATGTAGAACATTCTGTTCTAGGTCTTACACTCTGATGATTTATCTAGGCAGTCAGGCAGTGTGAGGATGTGTATGTGTTTATGTGTGTGGGTGTACATGTGCCTGCACGTGTGTGTGTGTGTGTGGTACGTATTGGAGACTTCCTAAGAAAACAGTCTTGAGAAAATTCCACAGAAATTCTCAGAGTACACGAAGTCCAGAGACTTCACCTCATTGGTCTGAGATCCCACAATAGATGTGAGCTCACATAAAAGGTCTGGCTGAATCCCAGTTGCACATCATTGACATTGGGCAGCACATATATTTAAAGTTGTGTGCAGAAAAAATGCACATCGTGTTTCTTAAGAAAGCATAAATATAAATGTCCAGTATTATGTAAGTTGTTGAAAGAAATGCTATTGCCAGCAATGCTTTTATATACAGTAAAATATGCTGTCAGTGTCAAGGATGAATTTCTGCAACCTTTGAGTAGATGGGAACTATTCAATTTTTCTACATATTACTCTAACAAGTATGACAAACTGTGTGATAAAATAATAGGAAAATATTTTGTTTACGTGAGTACCAACTATTACTGGATAATTTACTTGCTTTCTATTTGCATTGCATTCAGGCATGTCTTAAGATTTAAGGTGTACTCATGTTTATAGGAGATTTATAATCTGCAACATAGTTACCATGATTACTTTCCAATCACAGCCATATTACAGAAAACAAATCATTGTGATAAAGCATCCAGAAACCTTGTGTACATTTATTCTGATGTATGCATAAGAATTAAACAACATGTACATTTCAGAAATTGAGAGTCTTGTGATAGATAGCAACTAAAAGGATTTAACTAAGGATTTAACTAAAAGGATTCAACATATTTTTGTTTCCAATGCGTGAAGGTCTGAGGGAATGGAGGAAGGAAACCTGTAAATTTCATGATTACTACAACTGGAGACTGAACCCTAAAGCATTGCCTAGTAATGTGGCAGATAATTAAATATAAATATGGCATCTGCTGAGAAGAAACAGATATGAATAAATCTGTCACTAAATCAATATAATGTGTTTTCATCAGTTGCTTATTGTGCAAGTCGGATGCACATTTACCAAGAGCTTCTGAAGTCACAGTTGATTGGAACCACATAGTGCTCCCTCATAAGTGAGGCACTGGTACTTCTCAGATAGAATGGAGACAGACAGTCTTTAGAGCACACTGTCTTGCACCTTCAAATTCAATGAGTCTGGCAGGTGTGCACCTGGTAGGCGACACGTTCAGAGAATTAGAGCTGGGGAGGCAGGCAAGTTTGCCACTGAAACGGTCCCTTTACTTAGTGGGCTCTTCCTCCTCTCCCCTCAGGGCTTCCTGGGCCCCTTACTAAAGCATCTTATTTTTCCCTTACAACATAAACAGATGTGGAAAGGGCATCTGGCAATTCTGAGTTTCAAAGTCTTGTACATACTAATTGATTGAAAAGTATTACTAGATGACCACAGGTGAAATGCTGGGAATACACGGTGATCAAGCCAAACAACATCTGGGCCACATGAGGCAAAAGATACAATGCTTGAGCCTCCTTTTAACACACTGATGAAAGGGCTTTGTCTTCAGACTGCTGGCTCCTGTGTTACACAGGTCTAATTGTAGTTTTAAAATCCTGTCCTTTTGTTGCTCCAAATTCTTTAAAGCTTCCCCTCCTTGTTCTTAATTCATATTCTGTAGCCCTGTAGAATTAACTTTATCCTTTGTGCATGAGGTAACCTTTCACATTTGAGAAAGCTGTCATGGATCTCCTGGCTTCTTTTTGTCAGGTAAAACAGTCCTCTGTCCTCAACTGCTTCTCACATGATACAGTATCAGGTTTCCTCACATTCTGGAATATTCTTCTTGGGATGCAATGCAATTTGTCAATGCCATCTTCCAACTGGGGTGTTCAGACTCTCACAAAAGCCCAAAGGTGGTTAGATTAGCACAAAATGAAAGGAAGACAAAAACCCCTGAAAATCTTATAGCTTCCTTATTTTGTTATATTTTAATTTCTTTTTGTGTGTGTTTTGTCCCACAAATGGAGAGTAGTTGCACGCTGCAGTATAGATCCTATTAAACTCTATATTTTCCATAGGGTTTTAAACCAAGCCCATTGATTTTAGACTATGTGTTTGTGGTCAGATTCTTGGACCTCATTAGCAAGGAGAGAATGTGCCCCTCATGAATTTCCTAATGCTTGACATGCTCATTGTTTACTCTTTTCAAGGCTATTTTTTATTCTTTAAATGATCCTCATTGACACGTTGACCATCTTTCCTAGCTTAAGGTCAGTAATTGTTGGATCCACATACTGTACCTTTGATCAATAATTGATAAAACCTTTTTAGCAGGAAATTCTCAGCATATACTAATGAGAATAATAATTAATGAAAAGGAGTGTGGGAGTGTGTGGATAATCCCAAGAACATCTAGTAATTTATTGGAGCCAGCATTTGTATGATTCTTTAAGAAGAAGATGCAAAGAGTCTGACAGCTCTCCAATGTTGCACACCAGATCTCACCAGGGAGTTATACGAGTATATATGGGTGGGATAATTATTTCCATTGGAATTTTTCATGACCTGCCTCCAGAGACTGGCTTAGTCAATCTATACTGCTGCCTAGGAAGTTGAAATTTAGCAAACAGGCCCAGGAACTGTAGATAATACGTGTATCCATCATGTTCAAAAGCATTGATATATTGAAAGAGGCACAAGTTTCCAAGACAAGTCAATTGCTTTCAAATCACAACTCCACCATTGTGGGGGTGGGGAGGGGGGAAGAAACCTTAGGAAAATGTGTCTATCTTATCAACAATTTCTTCATTTGAAATGCTAGTTCTTTTGAACACCTACCCCATAGTTTTAAATTAAGCTTTAATTGAGATAGGAACTTAAAATATTACATATGCTACAAGGAGTAATTAAACATTGTTCTCTCCCCCCCCCCCCAGTCACAAATTGGAAAGGTAGTATAGCCATCTAGAAAGCATTTGAATTGCTAATCAAAAGCCACATGGTTATATAAAAACAGATGAGTATAGATGAAGCTAAAATTGTGATTTCAGCTCAGGGTGAAAGATTATTATTATTATACATCTGCAGATACTCTGTAACTTAGAGAGAGAACATTTGAGAACTACTAAGTTTGAAATTCTACTGTTAGGTTCTGAAGATGTGCCAAATTAGGATAGTGTTAGCACTTGAGCACTGGAAATACTTGGGATGCAGGAGATGATAGCACCTTTCATCCTTGTTTTCTATAGGCAAAATAACAGTGACAACTTTTGAAAATATATTAATCACTATATTTACTATTCTGACTTCCAAATAGAGTTGAAACTTTCTCCTATGTGCTGCATAATAGTACTCATATCACATTTATTTGCATCTTCTCAATGGTAATCGCATATCTCAGCAAATTATGTGCCTGCAATCTTCCAAGAAAGTAACACAAAAAGTAGCAAGTAAAACAGACCAGACAGTTTCTTCTAAACTGTTCAAATGAGTGGATTTAGTTCACATAAATATTTCAAAGCCATGAACAGGTTTTCAGGGGCTGCTTCCTTTGCAGTGGGGAACCTTGTCTTTCTAGCTGATGGGTTCTTAGGTCTGAAGTTCCACCGAAACCAGTTCTCTTGGATGGACTCTTCCAGGATTTGAAATACCAGTAACATTTTGCTTTGGGCATCACAGCAACACGCAAGTCAGCACAGTAGGGAAAACTGACAGACATGTGGAGGAGACAAATAAGGTCATCTTGAAGAAAGTATGGCCAAAATGCTCCTTAGAAGCAAGGATGGCAAGACTTTGTCTTACACACTTACATATTTGGGACATGTTGTGAGTAGAGACACATTAGCAGGAGAGACCAGTCCCTGGAGAAACACATGGAGTTCACTAAAAGTCATCATGTTTGGTCAGCAAGAAAAAGGAAAAAGACCCAAGGCAAGATGAACTGACACTAAGAACAATTGTGAGAAAGGGACGGACGGGCAATGTTTCCTTCAGCTGTGCTCAGGGTCGCCATACATCAGAAGCAACTCGATGACAATAAGAGGAGCATAAATATTCCCACACTTTTATGATGTAAACCTCTACAAATTATCCAAAGAGGCAAAACAGAAAAAAACAAACTGCATTAAAGAGAGAACAGTATAGAAGGAACAGACCTTGTCACAAAAGATGAATATTCTAATTTTTATCCAATATTTGGGGAAGATAAACATAGGATCTTCTAAAATCCCCCACCTAAGGTCCAATTCCAATTCAGTGAAGGAACAAACAACACACCCATCTATCATAATGGAATGTGAATAATAATGCCTACCTTATCTACTTCATAGGGAAATCACAAAGGTAAACTTTAAATAAACAAAAAGTATGCAACTTATGATAATGAAGATGTGAATTTTCTTTCAAATGTATCACCTATCAAGTTTTTTCTTACACTTCTTGGTTAGGGTTTTTTCGGTTTTTTGTTTGTTTCTTTGTTTTTCCCCATGCCCCTCTTGGTTAGCTATTTATAATTATTACTATCATACCAATACATCTTCATGACTCCTCCAAAATCTGAAACTCTGAAACGATAAAGAACTACTGTTACTTCTGTCCTAAAATAACGTTTGTTAATATTTTACTCTTTATGTCCAAAACTTTCTACATCTCTCATAATAACATGAAGAAAGTTTTGCTTGTTTTAATGCTGTCTACAATTTTAACTGGCTTCTTTAGAAAAAAAGAACAAATTTTTAAGGAAAATATGTTTATATTAATTAAAAAAAACCCTAATACTCTTTTATTTTTTACACCCCCAGATAATACTCTAAAAACACTATTTAGTACTTTTTCTGATATAAATGCAATTTAAAATTCATCATTTTCAGAAAGACATTGGGATTTTCCCATATTTCTTAATTAGTTGTGGTTCAATGTTCTGAGTATTTTGCTCTTTTTTAAAAGAGCAAATGGTTTATAATTAAAAATTCACTTTTTTTTTACCAATTAACATAGGGATGAACAAGTGATCAGTTTTAGAAGTAACTTTGAATTTCCAAGTCAGAACAGAACAATATGAATCTTTGTTCCTGGAGTTTAAATTACAATTTTTTATAAGTAACTAAATATGAAAAAAAAAAAACCTACCAACTGTACTTTCAACATCAACAGTCAGACTATAGGACTACAATTTTTGTATTTCTAGAGTTATTCATGAGGCCAAAATCTACTCTGGTACATTGTAAATTATAGCCAGAGTTAATAGAAAGTATACTTCTGTTATAATCTAAAGAACCTGAGACCATTTCTGTAATTTCCTGAGTTTGTCATTTACAGGTCAATAGATAAAACAATCAACTACCGAGATTTTACTCATTAAGACAAAACTGTCAAATGAACTATTTAACCTTATATTGATCACTAACTACTTAGGAATGATACCGTTCAAAATTGCTTCGTTAGATACAAATTGATAAATCCATGTAACAAACAGGCATTGCCTAAAGCAATATCTATTTGAAAACACAGATCAATGAAGGCCTGGTCTAATCATCACAGTTACTGGCTTGACATCAGCAAAAGAAGACATGCACATATTTTGTCTGAGTTTTGTTTTCACTTGGATGGTCCACAAGTATGTAACATGCCACATAACAATGTTCAGGTGGTTTCTTTCTATGAAAAACTTTATTATCTTTTATTTCTGATGTCAACCCCAGCATATCCACCATGGCTTAGTTTATAAACTCATGGCTCATTCTTTTTTTTTTTTAGCTTTTTTTTTTTTAATTTTAGGCATCACTGCCCTCAGGTGGTGGGAGTAGGAGGCCCACCCAGCCTTTGCTCCTGGGGATTGGAATTGAACCTCCATCCCAGTGGGCCGCATGGCTCATTCTTAATGTCAGAATATATGTATTCTTCTCTGTGTTTTTAATATTGCTAAGTCTTCTGAATTGTCTTCTCTAATCACTGGTTGTGTGCCAGGTACGTATCGGACTGTTTCAAACCCACTAATCATTCCTTTAGGCTAAGATGAGGCTGGCGGCTGCCGTAAAGGTTTGCAACCTTGGAAACCCTACTGGGGTTCTTTCTGTGTCAGAATGTATTGGATGACATTGGTTTGGGGCACTGGTAGTTTGTCTAAACCAGTGGTCGGCAATCTATGACTCTCGGGTCACCTAGTGACCCAGTGGGAACATTTTAATGACCCAGCAAACTTCTTAATTCCAATGATCGGTAGGTATCCTGGCCAATGAATTCAAGTGGGTGCTTTTGATTTACGGCGACGGCTGGCAGTAGACAGCGATCGCTTCGCTATGGTGCTTTCAATTTGGTGAAAGAGCCGTCGGCATCCGGCTGTTGGTGATTGTCTTCTTTGAGACGAGCTGAACAAATGAAAAGCACTATGCGTAGTTTGACTTGAATGCGATAGATCTCGCTGGACTTGTCTGTAGATAAAAGTACCGACATAAATAACATTGTAAGGCTTGCAATAGTTGCTTGTCATGGAGCTATTGATTCTCCAGTTAGTCATGAAGAGTTGTGTGTACTTTCACCAATGTTAGGTACTATGAAAGGTAATGACATTTTAAAGAACGTTCAAGAATTCATTAAATTCAAAAACGGAAATGTTTTTGATTTGAAGAAAAAAATCATTTTCTGTCAAAACTGATGGGGCTCCAACAATGATAGGAAAACATGCTGGCTTTGTAAACCAATTGCAGAAGAAGCTTGGAAGACCACAACTTTCATTCCACTGTATAATTCACGAAGAAAAGTTATGTGCAAAAGCCTTCTCAAAACAGTTAAATGAAGTGATGAGCATAGTAACTAAAATTACAAACACAATAGCTTGTTCTGCCTTGAATCACAGAAAATTGAAGACATTTTTATAAGAAATGTGAATTTAGTGATTTATTAATGCGTACTGAAGTTTGCTGGTTAAGCAGAGGAAAAGTTTTAAATCGCTTTGTGGAATGCAATCATGCAATTGAAATATTAATGAAGATGTTGAATAGATCTTGGTCATATAAATAAAATGCTAGTGAAGGTATCATATTATTATATTCTTAGTTTTTATTAGTGTAGGGGAGACAATTTAGATAACTTTGTTGTAGGATATTACAAAAATTTAATAGCATCAACACTCAATATACATGAGGGAAACAAAAGAAAAAAATGACCTACCGAATCTGGTACCCACTAAACCAGAAAATATCTTAGTGTATTGCTGGTAATCCCCAATTTAATCTTATTTCCTTGCAGTAGAAAGTCTGGTGGCATTATACATTTTTAAGTTTGAGATCAGTAGTTCAAATCCAGGAACTACTCCCTGAATAAAGACGAAGCTCTCTGCTCCCATAAAGGTCTATGACCAGCCTTGGAAACCCAGATTGAACAATTCCACCCTGCCCTACATGGTCCCACCATTCAGAATAAACTCGATGTCAGTGTGATAGTAAACACAGACAGTTTATTTCAATGAATTAAAACACCACATTCTAGGTTATGCATAGAGATCATCAATGTAAAAAGGTCACAGCTATAATTTATAAATGATCTTGAGGCTTTTATTTAGACAGTCAAGATCACTTCTTTTTCTTGGGTGAATGTAATCTAATTTGGCCTGGAGGTAGTAGTTCCTTGAAATGTGGTCTTGATTCAAAAGAGGCAGTCTGGATCATGCACTTTTTTGAACAGGACTAAGAATAGGATCCTACACAGCAAGTCAATGAAATTAATGCTGAGTCGATTGTTTAAAAGAAGAAAGAAATATGGCCTATGTTTAGCTCCAATATGTGCGAGATAAATCCAAATATCTTGCTTAAGAATCCAAAGTAAAAAGAAAGATATAAGCTGTAAGACCCACCAGTGAAATGATTTTTTTAAAAAAGAAATATATTTATGCTAAGGGTCAGATTCATTTTCAATTCAATTTTCTGGGCAAAATAACAGACTCCCTGGTGGTCTGATTGCTAACTGCAGGGTCAGCACTTCCAAATCACCAGTTTCTCCAAGGAAGAAAGGTAGAGATTTCTAATCTCATTAAAAGTTAGTCTCACAAACTTAAAAAGGCACTTCAACCCTTCCCTATAGGGTTTCTGAATATTAAATCATAAAACAACAACAATAGCAGCAACCTTTGCCATTAACACTTAAGTATGAAACTCATTTTGAAACCAGGGCTCCTTGACATACTGACTATGTTATCAAATACTGTTGGAAGAAGTACAGCAAGAATGCACTTTGGAATCCATGAAGGCAACACTTTGCCTCATGTGCTTTGGACTTGCTATTAAGAGACCTTGGAACAGGATAACATATTTGGTAATGTTGACATGTAGGAAAAAGAGGAAGATCCTCAGATCAATGGATTGACACCAGTGATAGCCACAATGGGTTAAAACACTCGATCAACTATATAGTTCTTAGAACAGTAGTTGTGAGGATGGTGTAGTACTGGGCAGTGCTACATTTGGTCACGAGGAGTTGGAACTGTACAGCACCTAAAACAGCAACACCACATTAAGGAACTGTGGTGGTGAAACAAAGGAGTGTTGGAGGGACAGTGGTTACAAGTTAACCTGACATCCACAAGGTCAGCAGTTCGATACCAGCAGCCCCTCTATGATAGAAAGATGGGCTTTCTATGCCTGTAAGCAGCTACAGTCTGGGAAATTCACAGGTGAAGTGCTACCCTGTACAGGGTTGCTAAAACCCAGCATCACTTGATGGCAGGGAGTTTGTTTCATGTGTTTGTTTTTGAGTGGCACTGTAGATTAAGCACTGAACTGGAACCAGAAGATTGACTGTTCAATTCACCAGTCACTCAGGTAGAGAAAGAGGAAGCTTTGGGAAAATATGTTTTCTTGGAAGCCTATGTAAGGCCACTGTGAGTCAGAATGGAACCTACCACGGGTGATTTCACTTTGGGGTTTGGTGGGACAGCTCGGTTCCCTGGTGGCTCTGTGGTCAAGCACTCCAGTACCAATAACTGGAAGTTTGGTAATTCCAATTCACCAGCAACATCTGGCAACCTGCTCTGAAAAGACTACAGACAAGAAAATGGCGACATGATAGTTCTGCTATCACAGGGCTTGATACAAGCTGAAAATCTACATGGCATGATCAATAACAATGGTCAACTTTTTATGGTCATCAGTGTTTATTTACTATCATGTTTAAATAGGAAGCACTATTGACATTAACAGGATTCACTCTTGTTTGTCTGTCATGCTATCTGTGAAATACCAAAATTTGGAAAGCAGCTGCCCACCCAAGATCAATGAAAACATAATCTCAGTTTTCTTTTCTCTTCTTTTTTGGGGGGCATCACTGTCCTCTGGTAGTCATGGGAGCTACCCAGCCTTGCTTCTGGAGAGCCGCTGCTGGATTTGAACCGCCAAGCCCATGTGCTGCAGTCTCAGACTCAACCACTATGCCACGCTATCGAGGATCAGCCCCAATCTCAGTTTTCTAAAAATTTTAAGCTCCCGGTTGAATTAATGATGCCATTAATAGAATTATCATTTGCCATGGGACTGATATACAATATTCCTCTAATAAAATAATGATGTCTCTAAGGTGGATGTGACATATATAAAGCATAGCTATATGAAGGGATTTTGAGCTTGCATTTAATCTTAAACCCTAAGCTAAGAATAATTGTATTTTAAGGGCATGGACCTCTAAATATTTATTATCACAAAGGTGCTCTGCTATGGCAAAGTTTAGTGAAGAAATCAGATGAAGCCTGGCTACCAGAAAAATAACATCTGGCTCCTACATGGTGCATCATAAAGCAAGCAGCCATCTAAATTAGGTGTCAGCAAAATCCACATGGAAGAAGCATACTAAACCTGTGCATTCCAAGGGTTGTAAGTATTAAAATGCAAAAATAGGGGATGAAGCTGCATTGCAGCTTACATTCTGAGCACTGGATTTACAGAAGGTTATAGACAGTAAGAGTTCAAAAACATTTGCCACATATGAGTATCTAACTCATTCTCTTCTGACCATTAGCCAAGGAGGTGAATTGCTTGGTATCAAGTAGAAATCATTGATTAATTATAATCTAGGTAAATTATAATTTAGCATCTTATCATTTTTTGGATTCATTTAAATTTTTTCTACTTTGAATTAATTTCAGCTTTCTTTGGATTGAGATTTTTCTGTTGTTTTTGTTGTTGTTGTTATTAATGTTGGAGAGAGATTGTTTATTTTTCTTTATTTTAACCATAGGAGAGATAAATCTATAAACACAGAAACTGGACTGATAATGTCCTAGCATTATGGCAGGGAAGGTGGGGCAGTCGATATGGGAAGCTAGTAATAAATACCATAGTCAGAAAAAAAATGTTCTAAAATTGATTGTTGTGATGATATCACAGCCTTTTAAATATATTTAAATCATTGAGTTACACAGCATGCAAATTATAGATCATAAGACGACTGTGATAACAAAAACATAATCTTGAGAAAGAATGAATACTCTTAAAGATCCCCAAATATTGTCTTAATTTGAACTTACCTGGCAGGGGATATACAATGATCACAAAGTTGGTTTTCCCAGCGCGAGGCTTATTCATTGCACTCCAGGTGTGCTGACCCCTGTTATTTCCCCAAATGTGGGAAACTTGACTGCATAATTTGTGGTAGTGGAGAACTGTGTTCATGCTCTCCCCTGATTAATAAGAAACAGAAAAAGAAAACAAGCATATTGTCTTAATTTCTTTTTATTCTTCTTTATGGTTAATTCTTCCCAGTGTTTTCATGTATCCCCTATTTTTCCATATCTGTTATTTAAGGTCAGTTTCTTGCCATGGTTAAAAATAAATGGGTATTCCATCATATCACTTTAGTTATTGCCTTGACACTTCAATACATTACACACAAAATATGTCTATTGTAAAAAAGGCTATTTGAGCATCAGCAAATTTTCTCTATTCTTAAGAACATTATCTCAATTATGACTTTTTCATAGCTTATCAACTTTCCCTTAGAATCACTACTAATTAATTCATTCCTTTATGCTTGCCCCCCTTTGATGGTAATTCCAAAACAACCATTAGCTAATGACAATATCCATTATTTTACTTTAATGTATAAAGCTGTAATAGGCACTATTTTCTATTAATACAGGTCTAATTCATTTCTAGGCTAGTTGCTTAAAATCTTCTTTCTAATTACATCTCCTTTCCTTCCAGGTCCTCGTTCCCATCAGAAGCAGTGAAGTATGTGGCTGTCCTGGGTCAACATTTCTCCTGCTTCAGTTCCTATTGTGCCTGATTGTTTCTGCCTATGGTACTCCCTTTGGGTCACATAGCTATATCGGCCTAATTGTTTAAATGTGAGGGCAGACACTATCTCTAAGTGTGTTCTAATCCTAAACTGGGCTTTGTTCCACTCTTCAGACTGCATAGAGAACTGAGTACTACTTATGGGATTTGCCTTGACCTTAAGGCTGGAAAGGAGAATATGATAGAATAATGGAAATTGATGAATTTAGGCCAAATAATTAAAGGTTTTTAACTGCTAGGAAATTGGACACTATTGATTATTTCTGGCCAAGGATGAGAGTGCAAAACTGCTTATTGTATAAAGATTGGGCCATTTTAACTTCAGAAAACTGGACTTTTAAAAGAAGACCTCCTCGTGCTCCTGGATTAGCACTGTAAGGTCAGAATTTCAAATCCCTGTCCACTCCATGGGAATAAGAGGAGGCTATCAGCTCCTGTTAAGACATGGAGACTTGGCAACTCCATTTAGAGTCACTATAAGTCACAATCATAATGGCAGTGAATTTGATGTTGACTTGGACAGTGGAGTGCATATCCAGACCTTGGAAACACCTAATAAAATAGGTTCACCACTCCTCTGACCAAGAAACCTATCTAGAAATAGATGAGTGCATGATTATAATACTTGCTTGATAAATACACATGTGTATCTTTTCATATATTTAAATTATGCTTCCCAAGAAAAGTATCTTTAATATCGGTTTCTGATTTCATGAAGTATCTATCAAATTGTCACATTTTTGGCATTTGGTATTCAACTTAAGTACTATCATTTTAATTTTCAAATTTCTCCGTACTACCAATGCTAATCATGAGGCAACCTGAGCTGGTGAGATTGTTTTACCTGGACTCCTTTTATTCCATCAGCTAGAGCACCCCATTCATGCATATACGCTCTGTATTCTTATTCAGAGAAAAACGTAGGGCCAGTTCTATACTTTCTTCATCTCCCACATCTGTCCCAGAGGTGCACACCCTCAGAAAGTCGTTGAGGAACTGACCTTTAGATTTGAAGCATGTGAGATCCATATCTTGACACTTAAAGGCACATAAACTTTGAAAGGCTCCTTAGTCCCATCAAATTTCAATTTTCTTATGTATAAAATGAGAATATTAATCAATCCTGCCACATGAATGATGAATTCCTTCAATTCCTTACTTGATGCCAGGCACTGCGAAGCAGAGATTTGCAAAGATAAAATTAGAATGCTGTCCTCAGAATTGCCATTTCCCACAATGAAGACAAACCAACCTCACAGAGTGGTCACAGAGTTGATGGGTCCAATTTTAACTTGCTCTACCAGCTGTCAATCACAAACAACTGCTAACAGTATTACACTCTCCTCTACTTTCATTCTGATAAATCTTTGGATAGTTTACCTATTCTATCCACAAGTCATTCTATAAGAATAGAATTTCATAGAATATGATATCTCAGAAGACATTTTCTGGCGGAGAGACCTCAGTGGCACCTTGTTTTTTAGGTGGCCTGAAATAACAATAGATACAAGATAAAATCATTTTTTATTAAACACTCCCTCTTTTTTTTCATTATCCACGACTGTCAGACAAGTCAAGTGCTTCAAAGTACTGCTTTTATTCAAGACTAACACTTATCTTTCAGCTACTGGTTGCAAATCATTTTTATATGGATAAACATTTTTAAATGAAGAAGGTGTGTGTTAAAAAGGATCATAATCATGGATTGCTTCTCATTCCCAGCCTGATCCTGGAAGGTCTCCTCGTCACTAGGAGCCCCAGGTCTCTTTCCGACATGGTAAGACTTCTATTTAATGATCTTCAAGGTCATCCCTGTCTGTCACTGGAGGTCTGAGAGCTGCTTAAAGCTGAGCAAGTTTCAGCAGAGAAAAAAAATTATGTAGGTGAGACCAGGCATAAAGACCTGGTTTCTTCCTGTCTAAAAATAACACAACAAAAGTCCTCCAGATCACAGGAGTCCTGTCCTATTGTGCATGAGGTTGCGATGAGTGAGGGGTGACTCTCTGCAGCCGACAGCATCTGGTCCTCACCAGTGCTGAGGTAGGCTGTTTTGAATATCAGCATTACCAAGCATTATCAAGACACACAAAATCAAAGTTCCAAGAAAAAGGTATTTATCATTTTAGAGAGATAGTATGATTGATGACAGATATCTAGATAGATTTAGAGACAAAGACTTCACCATAGGTATAAATATCAAAATGAAAACGCATGGAAAATGAAATTTTAATAAGTGGATGTTTTTCATAATTTTCTGAAGCTTCTTTGTACATACTATATATATCATTATAAACATTTATATTTGAAAATTGCATAAATAAATTTGAGTTTTCTATACCTCTATTTTTGCACATATAATTTACAGCCAGCACACCTCTGATTTATTTTTAAAATGTAATCCAAAACTTTACTGTGCTAAAAATCCCCAATCAACAGAGAAGCGGAAGTGAGAATTTATGGTTCTTCTGAATTCCTTTTACTGGAAATTACATCAAAATCACAAGATATATCATGCTTTGCAACATACACTGCTTGTATTGACAATTAATAATTATTCTTAAAGAACCTACTTAGTTTTCCACTGACTTCACTTATTCAGAGACCATTCATCTGCACAATGTGTATGGCAGGTGATGAAAATGCACATAGTAATTTAAGTCAAGATAAAATAAAATTAGAGAAAGTGTGAAATGAGAGTATTCTTGCAACTGTTATAGACGTGTATCCCCTCTTGCATGTACACCGCAACTTTTATTACCAAATTTGGCAAAAATAAATAAAAATAGCATCCACTATCAACCAATTATTTAATTATATGTGTGCCAGGCACTTGATCCACATTATGTTTCTTCTTTAATCTAATCAAATGATATAACATGAGATCGGTTTTATCTCTACTCATCCTGATGTCACCCGTTGGTCCAGTTATGAGGCTTTTGTTCTTCTTTATATTGACTTGTAATCCACACTGAAGGCTGTCATCTTCGATCTTCATCATCAAGGACTTAAAGCCCTCTTTACTTTAAGCACACAAGACTGTTCCATCAGCATATGGAGAAAAATTGGAACTTGTCAAGGATTTTATTGTGATTGGATCCACAATCAATGCTCTAGAAGCACCTGTCAAGTGATCAAAAGACTTGTTTTATTGCATATATTAGCTAAACAAGACCTGGTCAGGAATTGAAATGTGAGGCTGTTCCTTTGAGGACCAATGTGTGTCACCCAAGTCATGGTATCATCAATTGTCCTATAGGAATCTGAAAGTCAGATATGGAATAAGGCCCTTACCAATGAAGGACTGAAACCCAAAGGAGAATCGATGTCTTTGAATTGTAGTGCTGAGGAAGAATATTGAAAGCATCATGATGGTCCAAAGGACATATGAATCTTTCTTGGAAGAAGTATGACCAGAGTGCTCCTTTGAGACAAGGATGGTGAGATGTTTCTTACATACTGTGGATAGGTAGTTTCTAGAGAAGGATTTCATGCTTGGTAAAATACAGTAGCAGCAAAGGAGAAAGTGTTCTCAAGGAGATGTCTTGAGGCCATGGCTCCCACGTGGGCTCAAGAGTAAGGACGATTGTGAGGATAGCATTGGATTGAGTAGCATTTCCTTCTGTGGTGCATAGGGTCTGGGAATGAGTAATGTTCCCTTCTGTGGTGCATAGGGTCTAGAGTCCCTATGAATGGTTAATCAACTTGATGACCCTGAAGACCAATATGGACAGAATTCATTATCTTTTTGTTAACTTTTTCCATGGAATTTTGTGCATTTTGTATTATCTTCCATTAATTTGATTAGGAAAATGAATAAAAAACAAAATAGGTGTTTTATGTAAGATCCAAAAACTATCTGTGACACAATTTAGACCCAGATTTAGCTGATGTTAAATTTCTGATTTGACCTTCTGCATATACTTCTGTTACTCAAGAGCTGCGTATACTTCTGTTCCTTCAAATTAACCTAACTGATCGCTTTATGTGTCTAGCAGAGGAACCTCAGTGACAGAGGTTATGCATTTGACTGCTAAGCATAAAGTCAGCGTTTTGAAACCACCAGCGGCTTTTTGGGGAGAAAATCTTAACGTTCTATTCCTGTCAAGAGTTGTAGTCCTGTGAATGTGCAGGAGAAGTTTCCTGATCTACAGGGCCCTCACTGGGTCAGGTGGACTCCAGAGCAACGAGTTTGGTATGGAGGGTTGTATGCCTAACACGGAACCCTTGGTAAGCACTTGACCGAAGTCAGAAACTTGAATCCACAATGCACAGGAGGAAGATGTAACAATCTGCTCCAGGAAAGACTTACTAATACAAACCTATAAACATCCAGTTCATTTAATAGCCATTCACAGTAACCTTACAGGAAAGTAAAATTGTCCTGTAGTGCTGCCAAGACTGTAATATTTTAGAAGGAAGCATACCACCCATTTTCCCTCCAAATTGAGTGCCCAACTCTGAATAATAGCACAGCAGAAAAAGCAAACCCTAACACCGTGTGCATGTCCTCTGAATTTATTCGCCTAGGCAGAAAGAGAGAAGTAGCATTTATGACATACTAGAAATATGTTCCTGCTAATGTATGTACTAATTGCTATAAAATGTAGGACAAATCGAAAGAAGGGAGGTCATTATTGACTAGACTGCACATCCTAGAACTTGGTATTCAGGAAAGTGACTTGTAGTCACCCAGGGCACAATTGTGTCACAGGCAAAACTCATATTCCATTGATGCATTCAGGACATGACTTTTTGTTTCTCCTATCAATTTTACAGTTTTGTGTTTTTTTTTTCCTTTCAATCATGCTTTGGGTGGTTACATAGCCAAATTCTTCATTTTAACAGCTACATAAGATTCCCAATAAATGCATTTTGATGCATACTCCCATCTTTTAAGTAAATATTTTTATTTTTTCTAATAAATGTATATTATATATGAAAATATATATTTAACACTGTGGTAGTCATGTGCTTATATTAATTTTATAATTGAAATGTAGGGGTGGAGTCTGGCCTGCTAATCAGGAGAAAGCCATTGAGTAGCTGATGAGGCCTCTGTGTGGGTATGGCTTTCACCTGAGACTCCTGGGAAATCTCGTGGAATTTCCCTCATGAAGATGAGAAGCTATCTTCCCCAGTTGTTGGGAGTTAGTTTCAGAGATGATTAACCACAGGCAACATAAGATGTAGCCTCCGAGAAGCTGGAGGAGCCAGCAGAGAGACCACATGGCTTTTCCCTGATGAAGACAGACGTCTGAAGCTGGAGTGGCATGCTGTTGATGGACCTTATCCCTGGAAGCGAGGAGCCACGGGGAGACCCCTGCCAGCACCAGAATTCTGCACCCACTGACCTGTGACTTCCTGCGTCGGAAGCAGACTTTATAGACTGACTTTGGGCATATGTGTTAATATTGGACTTATGACTTTGCACTGGACTGGATTGGGATGCCTTCTTAGTGTCACATTTCTTTTGTATATAAACCCTTTCCTTATACCTATATGTATGTCTCTGAAATTTGTTCCTCTAGTCTACCTGGACTAACTCAAACACCATGTTGGTATTATTTGCACTTATGAGATATGTTTTGTCTAATTGATATTCTGTTTGGAAAATTAAAGCAAAAAAACAAAGAAAAGAAAATTAAAGCACAGAAAACAGAAACTAATCAGTCAAAAGTGACAAGCTTAGAGATGGCAGAAGGAGGACACTAAGCTTTGTCTTTTGATTGAATGTTTGCTGGTTTCACAGGCCTGCCTTTGGGTCAACTTATTAAAATATTGCAGGATTATAAAAATGGGTGAGTCTATGTGGCTGTATTGGTACAAGACTTGGATCCATTTACAAGTTGAATCTCTTTAGCTGACACATATCCTCTAAATCCCTAGTTGTTCCCTTTGCCGCTTGTAAAACTGCCTTTCTTCTGTGTACATTGTGTTCACATGACATTGCTTACCTACAGAGTAATTTCTCTATAGCCATCAGTGGGGGGCTCTTTGAATTCTTAACTGATATAAAGATTCAGAAAATCAAAGCCCAGCTCTTCTCCAAATAAGTTGTATTCTGTATATTCAAGGTCCAGGATATAGCAAATAAAACATTCAATCCTTCCCATTACCAGTGGTGCATTGATCTGTAGCCAAGGGGGAGTATCTATCTTGAATTAATTACACAATTCCCACCAGTTTCCTGTAGTTGGAACATTGATGCCCACAGCTATTTTGTATGTAAATTGTGAAATATGCTGCAGCAGTATCCAAGTCTCTATAGTACTGGTATGGGTATCCATGAGCGAACTTTATGTCAATCTCCTTTGATGAAATGAATGTGTTGGATTTCCTTTGAAACAGGACCACATAGAGTTTCGGCATTGCTTTTACTTCACAAAGTTACAAAATAGAACAATTCTCACCTAAGCCTTTCTCAAGTCCTAAGATTTCCCTTTTATAAATCTAATCAAACTGAGCCTTTATGAACAAAGGGTGTTCATGCTCTGGTGAAAGTTCAAATTTTGATCTTTTTAAACCTGCTTATCAACAGAAAGTATGCTTCATTTGGCATTAGAGAGATAGGGTTAATTTCCTGCTATGTTCCTGTCAATGATTACTTAATTCTTTAAAGCTGCTTCTTAATCTGAGATGGAATATCTACCTCATAGGTTTATGTTTGGATTAGATGAGCTAATAATGTGTATGATGCATCCAGTACCCTGCCAGACAATAATGACATTTAAGAATTCATATCATAGCCATTATTTTTCATTCTGTGTTATCATGAGCATGTTTAACTTTGTGTATATTTAAATTCAGTGATGGAGAAATTAAATGACACAATATAGACTATATGGACTCAAATGACAACAGCAACTCAAAAGCTTGGATCCGATCCCTAGAAGACAATGGGTTTAGGCAATCTGGGAAGAGCAATTTGGAAAGGTGGGGTGAATACATTAGAAAACTGAAAAAAGTGTAGCCAGTGCCACTCAATTGTGCATTAAGTTGAACCGGTGCCTGCTTTGTAATGTCCAGTCTCAACAGCCACCACAGCAAGAGGGAGAAGAGTGATCAAGGCCGGGTGAAGGGCCAATGTTTTAGAGTGCTGGTCAGTAATGTGCACGGTTGATTACAAAGCTGCTGGTTTAGCACGTCACTCCTGTCCCTAATTTGCTATCTTAAAAAAAGGGGGGGGGGATGTCAATGAATTAAATAAGGTTCTGCTTTATATGTGTTGGACAGAACATGGTACTTGATTTCAAACCAAGCATTTTTGCTGAACTTTCAAAGTTTCCCCTCCCTCATTCACACTAAACATCTTCTCCTTTCGGTTTAATAGCATGGTTTCAAGTGACTTCTTCCTCAATGTTATTACCCAGCGCCCGCCATGGCATGACTCTTTGTCGCTTTCTCACATGCAGCCTTCCATTTGCTCCACTAGGCACCTGCTCTCCCGCCCGCTCTACCACATGTCCTCCCACTCTCCTGAGTTACGGCTTCCTCTTCTGAAACCATCTTTGCTGGGACTCCCTAAAAAAATCCCCTCTGCATTCTCCAAGCTTCTGTAATCGTTTTCACCAAGTTATTTCTGATAAAAATCACCGTCTAAGCACAAGCAAGATGCATAGTAGTGGGGTGAGTGGGTGAATAAGGAAGAGACCCTGTCCAAGAGGAATTCAAAATGTAATGGTTGAAGTAGTCCATAAAGTGATGCCTGTGTTCATGATGCAATTAAATCCACAAAAGAAGCAAACTTTCTTAGAAGAGGCAAATTGCACTAAACCTATTCTTTAAGGAATATTCTATTCCTCACAAAGAAGAAGGGAAGAGAATTCTAGGCCCAGAAATGATCATAAGTCTTTCCAAGTGAGGAAATGTTTCTTACAATGGTTGCATTCATTCTGTAAATTTGAATATATAGAATTTTTTCTTCTATCTCTGCTAAAATGAATTAAGGTGGAACTCTACAAAAGCTTTGTTTTGAACTATTAAAAGCAAAGATGTCATATTGAGGGATATATTTATCTTCAATGTTTCTTCTTTTCTCAAAGGACATCTGTCCTATAAGGCCACTATGAGTCAGAGTAGATTTCATAACAGAAAAACAATTTGTGGTTTGATTTTTCAATAATTATATGCCCAAAGTATTTAAGAGAGCATTGCTATCCTAGCTTCTAAAGAACATTCTAGATATAATTCTTCCAAGTCAGATTATCTTTTTCTTCTGACAGTACACGGTATTTTCGATATTCTTTGTCAATACATGAATACAACTGCATAAATTCTTCTTTTTCCTTCCTTATTCATTGTCCAAATTCCCATTCATGAGATGATTAAAAACATTATGACATAAATCAGACACACTTTAGTCTTCAGAGTGATGTTCTAGCTCTTCACCATTTTAAAGGGGTCTTATTAGTGCTGTTAACTGCCACTACCATAAATATTTACTGCGGATCCAAGTTAAATGAAATCCTTGCAAACTATTAGATTAAAATCTCAAAAGAAAATGGGCTATCTTTTGACATTTCATACCAAGAGAACTCATGCATTGAAGCTTTGATATGCATGGCATGGATGACCTGTCTATAATTCCTAAAGTCATCTATGGTAACACATCCTTCTTTCCAGTTATCGTCACAAACAGCAAAGCTTTGACTGCACTTCTTTGTGCAAAGATTATCAGTATCCTGCTTTGGGCAACCGGATTTAATAGCAGAATAAATAATTACAAAGTGGAATTTTTTTCCTTAGACTGTCAATTCCTACAAAAGGACACGATTCAATGCCAATTTTGAGATGGTTTAATGGACTTTATTTTCTGACTGTGTCAAGTTATTATTATGATTTTAATAAAGAAAAAAGCAATTGTCTTCCTGTTAACCCCTATACGTATGTGTTAGAGTTGAATCGTGCCACATAGGATTTCCAGTGGCTATAATGTTGATCATGTCTGGGTGGGCTCAGATGCCTTAGCCATTGGTGTCATCAAGAAACCCTTAAAAATCCTCTTGCTACTAAAAAAGAAAAAGAAAAAGTGCCCTAGAGTGAACTCTGATTGCACACATATGAACGTGGAGTCCTCTTCCAATGGCCTTTCACAGATGGCTGACTGTAATTACATCTTCTGGAGCCTTTAAGTGGACTCAAACCTCCAGCTTCATCAAGCAGCTTCATGAATTCAATACGTGCACCTCTTAGGGGATCCTCTTGGTTAGTAGAAAGAAAATATCTCATTTCCCTTGGCTTATTGCATGCTACATTTTCTTTTTCTCACTTCCCACCTTCTCCCCCTTGCTCTCCTTGGCCTTCTTTCTTCTCCCTTTTTCCTTAGAGTTCCTACCTGGGTGACTTTGGAGATCCTCCAGCTGCGGTTGCTTAGAGGGGCTTCCAAAATGCAGAAGAAAGTGCTGGTGGGGCCTTTCTAAAGGGTCTGAGCATTTGCCAAAAGATTACCTTTAGATTGTTTCTTGGTGTGTTAGTCCGGGTAGACTAGAAGAACAAATTTCAAAGACATGCATATGGATATAAGAAATGGGTTTATATTCAAGAGAAACAGGACATTAAGAAAACATCCCAGTCCAGTCCAGCTCAAAGTAACAAGTCCAATATTAACCCATATGCCCGAAATCAGTCTGTAAGTCTCCTTCCGACTCACGAAGTCATAGGTCAGTGGGTACAGAGTCCCAGCACCGACAGGGGTCTCCCCATTGCTCCTCGCTTCCTGGGCTCAGGGTCCATTAACAGCATCCCATGGTGGCAGAAGCAACTCATCGCTGGCAGAGGCCTCCATGTGGCTGCTCCAGCTTCAGAGGTCCAGCTCCATCAGGGCAAAGCCATGTGGTCTACTCCAGCCTCCCGGATGCTGCCATCCTGTGTTGTCTGTGATTAATCGTCTCTGAGACTCACTCCCAACAACTGGGGAAGATAGCTTCTTATCTTCATGAGGGAAATATCGTGAGATTTCCCAGAAGTCTCAGGAGAAAGCCAGGGCCACATAGAGGCCTCATCGGCTACTCAATGGCTATCTCCAGATGAACAGGCTAGACTCCACCCCTACATCTCAATCATGAAATTAACATAAGCACATGACTGCCACACTTGTTTTGTTGTTCATAATAGCCAGTAGACAGCAGTCTTCTGTCTGTAAGTGTATGTGCAGTGAAGACACTTCAGTAAAGCAAATGACTCATATTCACCCAATTTCTCTTCTCTGTGTGGCTAAGAGGTAACAGTGTGCCCAGTCCCTCTACAGAGACTCTTGCTCCACATAATTGGAGCCATCCGACTGATTCTTGAAATTTCATTAACACCTTTATTTTTGATATAAGGATTTTCAATTTAGAGTTAATCTGAAAGATATATGTCCCTGAGCTAAATGCTTGCATATTTATTATTATTGCTGTGGCTTATGGAGTTCCCTGCCCCCACCCCCCGGCTCATTGTGAGCCCATGTGAACTTCTGTTCACTCATTTTAGGAAGGACATCCCAGGCCTTTTGCCTATTCTTTCTGGGAACTCTGCTTCAATCTGTTTAGCATCGTATAATGTACAGACCTCCATTAGTAGATTAGGCGTGGCTGTACATAACATAATGTGGGCCATTTGTGTAAGGACAGAGTAAAACTTCCCCTCTTTCCAAGTTATAGAAGCAGGAAAACCACACAAACTGTTGTACTATCTTAGGAACACACGTATACACATATATCATTGTACTTAGCAAATCTATGCAGGGTAATGTTGTCAGCATGTTCCTCCCATCAGGTGCATGCATATTTTCTTCCATCCTCCTCTATCACCCCTCCTTGTTCTAGAATTTCTTTTGTTTTAGCAGTAAGGTTTTCTTCCCAGTCTCTTTCTTACTTAGTCATGAGGTCAATTCTTCTCCAATAATGGCATTCTGAGACCCCAGATTGGCTACTTATCATCCTGTAATTGTTGCTTATCATCATGAAAAAAAGACTGCTGGTGGGACCTCCTGGGATACTGCTATAATTTTCTATCTAATACTCACAATGTGTGTATAATTTAGATGTTTGATAAGATACTGAAAAGTCATTTCATGTGCTTTCTTCAGCTTACTCAGGGACAAACCAAAAAGAGAAATTATCATTCTTAGAGAAGATTTATCTGTAGAAAAAAATACATATATGTTCTCTTCAGTACTGAACTCTATTCTCCACAACTAATTTTTGCCATGATGCTTTTCTGAATTCACTCTGTGTGACCTCTTTTGTTAACAATATGACAGGCCACTATTACATCAAATGGATAGTTTGAAGGTTTCTGGAGCAGCATCATGGTATTACTGGCAAGTACAGGGAAGCACAGACTTCTGTAAGGATTTAAGGGAGGCTTCCTCACTGTCTAGCCCTCCCTGCCTCTCCATCAGGTCTAATCACAGAGGCTAACGACATGACCTAGTAGGAGCAGCTAAGTGAGCAGTCTGTGGTCACAGGGACAGATGGCAAAGTTTCCAGTTGCATCAGCTGCCTCCCTGCTTCCCCGGAGGAGTCCTGCATTTCTTCTAGAACAATATGCCATCCTCCTGCAGGGGCAGAGGCTGAAGGGCAGCTGGAAATCACTTATCCTCATTGTCACAGGATTCAAAGGGAGGCAAAGGTAGACTTTTCACTGTGCATATCATTACCACCCCACAAGAACCTACATTTGAAATGTTGGCAGGTCCTATAAATGTCTCAAGTTGCTTTTCAATGACACTTTGCTTTTTTTCTGTTTAGGAAGATGAAGAGAAGTAGCTTGAAATAAAATACTGCATTAATTTACTATCAGAATGTTTTTCATGCCTTATGAGATGAGTAGAGTCTAGTCATATATTGATTTCTTAATTAAAAAAAGAAAAGGCTTATTAGGTAAAATAGATGATACCTAAGAGTTCTTAGTATTGTTAGAAAGAGGGACTTTCACATCACAATTACCTTCCAATTCCCTACCATTATGTATTCATTTAGTCTTGCTTTTGCATAACTATTAAATATAAGACTGTAATAAGGACTAAGAGTTAATGTACTCAGAACTAATAAGTGAAATATCAAGGGTGGAGCATGTAGTCCAGATGTATACCATTTCTTACAAAACCACAGCTAAAATTATCTTTAGTGGGAGCCAAGAGAAAAACTCAGGGCCCGTGCCCTAACAGCAGAGCTGAACATTCATTGATTTGGAATGCAGTACCCAACCAGCTGAAAACAGGCACCCGTATCAGTGTGAGTAAAACGAGATTGCATTGCAGTCAGCGAGTGTGGACAAAAGACAAATTCTTTTTATTGTTGGGAAGAAGGATGTCCACATCTCACACTGCTCCTGTTGAAACTGCTCCGAAGCTACAGAGAATGAAACATAAATGAAACAGCAATCCAGCAAACAAGTTTACGCAATACCACTTGCGCTTTGGTGACATTGTGTCATTTAGTCAGAATAAATAAGCTAAAAGCACACATGTACTATGTCATTTATTTTTGCAAGCTATAGATTGATAATATAGACATTAAAGGTCTATATTAAGTGCAAGCTACAAAACTAGATATTCTTTAATGAACAGGGTAAAATGGCGTTGTTTGAGAGAAATAAAATAAAACATACAAAAACACTTGAGCTTTATCCCCTCAAAAAAGAGAGTTTTGTAAACTCTGTATGTAACAAATGATACTGGGCCGCTGTTTCATTCCCTGAGAAAGTAAAAAGTTGGAGCCAGGACACCCAGACAACATGGCAGAAGAAACCAACCAAAATCAGTGCCTTGGTAACTAGAGACCTGTCCCTAGAGATGCCATCTTCAGGAGTCAGTTGACCAGGTTAAAGATCACATAAACTCAGGTATGAACAATTGCAGCTGTGAAAATGATTTTTTTAAATCACTTTATTGGGGACTCATACACCTCTTATCACAATCCACAATATATCATTGTGTCAAGCACATTTCTTGCCATCATCATGCTCTCAACATTTGCTTTCCATCTGATCCCTTGGTATCAGCTCCTCATTTTTCCCACTCCTCCCCACTCTCACCCCCTCATGAACTCTTGATATTTATAAATTATTGCTATTTTGGCATATCTTACACTCTCTGATATCTCCCTTCACATGCATCTCGATTGTTTATGCCCCAAGGAGGAGGTTATATGTAGATCCGTGTAATTGGTTTCCCCTTTCTATCCCACTTTACATCCATCCTCAATTATCACCAGACTCACCACTGGTCCTGAAGGGATTGTCTTTCCTAGATTCCCTATGTATCTGGTTCCTATATGTACCAGTGTACACACTCTTGCTTAACTGGATTTGTAAAATGGAATTGGGATCATGATAGCGGGGGTTGGGGAGTAGAAGGAAGCATTCAACAACTAGAGGAAAGTTGTATGCATCATCATTGTTACCCTGCACCCTGACTGGCTTGTCTCTTCCCAGCACCCCTTCTGTAAGGGGATGTCCCATTACCTACAGATGGATTTGAGGACCCCAATCTATGTCCCCCTCATTTACAATGATATCATATTTAGTTCTTTTATGCCTGATACCTGATCCCTTCGACACTTCATGGTCACATCAGCTGGTGTGCTTCTTCCATGTGGGCTTTGTTGCTTTTGAGCTAGATGACTGCTTGTTTATCTTCAAGCCTTTAAGACCACATATGCTCTATATTTTTATAGCCAGGCACTATCAGCTTTCTTCACCACCTTTGCTTATGCACACATTTGTCTTCCGTGATCATGCTGGGAAGGTGAGTATCATGGGATGCCAGTTTAATAAAGCAAAATGTTCTTGCATTGAGGAAGTACGTGAGTGGAGACTCAATCTCCATCTGCTGCCATAATACTAAACCTATAAATAAATGCACCCAGACCTATTTCCTCATCATCATATATAAATAAACTTACCGATGTACATGCCTGTATTTAGACCTCTACAAATGCCCTTTGCTTCCTATTTATACCCTCTGTTTCCTTTTACTTTCCTCTTGTCTCACTCTCATGCTCAGCCTTCATTTAGGTTTCAGTAATAGCGCTTCATTCATCACCCTTGAACAATTCATACCACTCCTCTCACACCCTCTTTGCCACTTATTTTGGATCACTTGTTGTTCCCTTGTCCCTGGGTTGGTTAACACCACCTGCTTTCCACCACCTATCCCCCTTGTTCCTCCAGAACCATCAGTTTCATTGTTTTCTCCCCCAGACTGTTCATCCAGGCTATCTTATACAAATAGACCTGTAGAGCTAGTAATATGCACCCAAAAAAGCAGGATATAGCAAAACAAAGTACTAAGAGAAAAGAAAACAATGACAACAACCAAAAAAATAATGTCCAGAATGTAGTCATAATAATAATGAAAAACCTGTAACTAGTCCAAGGTCTGTTTGTTGACCTTTAGGAGTGTCCTCCAGTCCAGTACAATGGGATGTCACACCTGGCCCCAAAGTCTATCCTCAGCATTCTCTCAGGACCTCCGTGTTCTGCTCTCCCCACTGTGTGGTCTCTTCTCAGGTAAATGGTCTATTTTTTTATCTTCAAACTTTTAACACCCCAGACAATATAACCTTTGATAGCTGGGCACCATCAGCTTTCTTCACCACATTTTTTTATGCACCCATTTTGCTTCAGTGATTGTGTTGGGCCAGTGAGCCTCGTGGAATACCAGATTCATAGAAAAAGGCGTTCTTGCATAGAGGGAGCACCTGGGTGAGGGCCCAAGGTCCACTTGCTACCCTAGTATTTGGCCTACAGATATGTTCCTAAGTTTATTGCACCCTTATAATAGATAATTATATTTATGTATGGACATGCCTATGTTTAGACCACTGTGAGTGCCCTTTGCCTTCCAGCTCTTTCCTCTATTTCCTTCCATCTCCATCCTGTCCCACCGTCATGCTCCACCTATATTGGTATTTCAGTGTTTACTGACAAAATCATTGTCCTTGCTTAATCCCTACCAGGCCTCCCACACCCTCCTTTCCATCCATTCCAGACCACTTGTTGCTCCCCAGATCCATAAGTCTGTCCATGCTTCCCCTCTCCTTTGCCCCCCAGGAACCATCAGACCTGTCATTCTTTACTCCTGCCTCTCTGACCAGGAGTGCTCCATTCTTGATTCAGTTTATTTTTTTTGGGGGGGTGGGGGAGGAGTCAGTCCGCAATTTTTCCCCACCATGTGACTCCCAAAGTGTCCTGTGTTGCTGTCTGCTTCAGTAGGGAGCCAGTGTGCCCCATCCTGTTGTTGTTTGCCCAGTCCTTTCTGTAACCTATTAGGTCCCCAGAGGGGTGTGGTCCTCTGGGCATCATGTGTCTGTGTGGGGACTGGACCTGCTCACTTCCTCTTACTTCCTTCTTGTCTTTGTCTCTGTGGGTGTGAAGTGCTGGCCCCTCCCCTAACCTGTCGTCTGCTACACCCACTTCTAGGGATGGGGCCAATCTGACTCTGGTTGCATCAGGCTCTGTAGCTCTCTCTTTTCTTGCATCCTTCCATGCGTCCGCGCTGTCCTCATGGTTGGGTGCTTCGTGGTAGGAACTGCTCACCCTGGGAGACAAAGCTTAATTATTATTATCGTTCCCAGCAAAAGGTCTTTATCCTTCCCAGGCAACATTAGATCACATAAAATATATTTTAAGTATGAGATGACTAGTTGTGCAACTCACACAATCTTTACAGATTTTTTTCCCAACAAGAGTAATTTTATGTGGCTCATTTACTGCTCTTCTCAATACACTATGGTTGTGTCCTCTGGTATTTCCTGCTAAGTCTCTCAGCTAATGCAAATCTTGTATTTCTGGAATGCAGGTGTCAACATGTTGTTATTATGAAATGTTAATAGTTGCCTCATGATGTAAGTGCTATAAATTCTACAGTGATATGTATCTCATTGTAAAATTTTACAGTACTTTAATTGAAATACTTCCTGAAATTCTATACATCCAACAAAATTGCTCCATTGTTGTCTGTTAATACTTGTTTTTGAATGGAATGAAGACATTTCGCCTTGTGCTTTTTTAAGCAATGTACAGTAAGACTTGGAAACTCCTTACTTGGAAATGTTTTAAAAATAGTTTGGGGATTGATATAAAATTGTTAGGTAGGCCTTGCTCACCCCTTTCTGGCTGTTCCTCCTACTAATTTTGTGCCAGTAATTGACATGGGCTTCTATTATAGAGATGTGGCCGCTGGAAGCTGTGATGACTGTGTTCGCGTGTGCCCCCTGAGACGGCAGATGTTGTGAATCTCAGTAGGTTATAAAGAGAAATTTCATTCATGTGGCTATCCCTTTGTTATAATAAAGTTATTTCTCATGACTTACATATAAAATATGAGCAGAACTTGGGATACAAATTTTGAGAACATACAAATAGACTTCAAATACTTGGTGGAAGAATTCCATTATCTTTCAATTCTATTTTTCACATAATGCTCAATTTTAAAAAACCCTAAATATATAGTATTAGTGGTTATGATCTGCCTGGTTGGAAGTTGGAATCCTCCAGGAGATCTGAAAAACAAACTGGAATTTTTAGTCCCTTAAACAGTTAGTCTTGAAAACCCACAGCAGTTTAATGTGAATCTGCATTGACCCAATTGCAGTGATTTTGCATATGTATGATTGTGTGTGTATGAAAACTGAAGTCCTGAAGCAAATTTTTATTTTTTAAAGTATTGATAAGGCAAGTGAAATGACAAATATGTTATAGTCTATCTCTTACTTGTTGTTTTAGCCCAGATAGACACTAGAGAAACAAATCCATACAAACTTTTAGGTGTTTAAGAAAGAGGTTTATATACATGAACAACAGTACATCAAGGAAACATCCAAGCCCTGACAAATCCAAGCGCACAAGTCTGATATTAGCCCATATGTCTGATACCAGTCCATAAGGTCTTCTTCAGATTCACAAGGTACATGAAATGGCACCAAATGCAGGACAATCACAGGCCAGGGGGCAAGAAAGTCTTGAGATCCAGTGGTATGGCAAGCATCTCAGTGCTGGCAGGGAACACGCTGTGACTTCTCAAGCATCTAAGCACTGGCAGGAGTCTCTATGTGCCTTTTTCAGCTCCTGAAGTCTGGTTCCATTAGGGTAAGCCCATGTGACTTGTCCAGGATGTCTCACAGGGAGTCAGCCTTGTGTCTTGTCGTAGAATTTCTCCAAGGGACTGAGCAGTGAGTCTCTCACCTGCAGGGGATAAATACAGCTGAATTTCTCAGAATTCTCAGGAGACAGCCATGCCCATAGATAGAGCTCATCGGCTATCTCCAGAATAACAGGCTAGGCTCCACTCCTACATGCTTAATTCTCAGATTGACACCAAGGTGACTGCCACACTTGTATGTGCATATCAATGTTTCCCTTTCTATTTCTTTGTGCGTATCTTATTTTCCAAAAAAGTCTGGTAACATTTAAAAAGTCATTTAAGATTACATAGTTCTATTTACATAAGCAGTTGTAGAAATAATCTTAGAAACTCTGAAAGGTAATTGATGATAGAACACAGTTAAGTTCCCTAATAGCCATTTATGTACTTACAGAGGAATCCATGATATCAGTGCTCTGTACAAAGTAATAAATAGAATAGGATCTTATGTGTAATGCCAGATTAGTACAATCTGCATTAAGAGTTAGATTATAAAACCTGAGGGGCTGAGTCGCGGTGGCATAGTGGCTGTGTGTGGGACTGCAACCCATAGGGTTGGCTGTTCAAATCCAGCAGCAGCTCTCCAGGAGCAAGGCTGGGCCTCCTAGTCCCACCAGGAGACAGTGATGCCCCTACACACAAAAAGAAAACCTAAAAAGCCTAATAAAAAAACAATAACCTGAGGATAGTGAAACCAAATATCGGTTAATGCTTAGAAATCGTGGAAGCTATCTAGCTTCACAGTGAAAAGTTCATGAACTCCTAGCATGACAAAAAAGAACAACAAAACACTCATTCCAGAAGATCTCCTAGAAAGTTATCCTCTGAAAAAAAAGTCATAGAGATAGTTAAAAATTAATAATATAGATACTGTATACTAGTTAGTGGAAAGCAAAACCCACCAATATTTTTGGGTGTCTTGAATTTATTTCATTTCTCATCTTGTTAAACAATCTGAGGGCCAGAAGAAGGAGAGTATTGTGCAAAGAGTCGCCATGGCATGCAAAAGGCAACGTCTCAGTGAGTGAGACCCCACAACCCACTTAAAGAAATGGTTAATGAAGGAGGAGGGCCTTTTTGACTGCTGTCACAAGAAAGCAGTCACAAAGATTCTCCAAGATTCTGATATATTAAGCAAATCTGAGGAACAAGGTACCAACCATATAAGTCACACTGTCATGTTCAAATTCAAGTAGCATTTTGTCTATAAACTTGTACTTTCAGAAGAAGAGACAGAGCTCGGAGTTTGGAATAGAGAAAATAATTACCATTATGGAAGGGATGGCATCTATCCTTGTTTTGGTTTGAGGTCATGATGCAAAGAATGACTTCATTAAGTCCACAAATGATCTTTAATTTCCATATATTTTCTGTTAGTCAACTGGTATGAATTGAACTGAATCACCAAAGAATTTGTATTGTAATCCTAACACCAATAATAGAGATGTAATCTTGTGTGGAAATTGTATTTTCTTTGTTATGTTATTTACACAGTGATCAGAAAAGTGTGTTCTAAATTTACTGAGTTCTGAAATATATATATATATATTTCTAAAAGGTGATAAGAAACAGATATGTGCATACAAAAAATAGAGATGTCATGTAAAGAATGTCTATAAACCAAAAAATTGCCAGAAGACATCAGAAGCCAGGAGAGAGGTTCACAAGAGAATCGAAATGTCTAAAGACCCTAATCTAGACTTGGAGTTTCCAGCACTCTAAGAATACAACACAGAGCACAAATAACTAAGATAAAAGGCAAGCTGTATTTATGGAGTGACAATAGTTAATGCTAGAAAGTGACACATGCTGCTGCATTTTTCACTAGGAGTAAGTAGGAAGTCACGTGAGAGTGAATTACTTTTTATTTTACTTTAAAAGTTGACATATCATTTTGCCTGACTGCTGAAAATTCTCAGCTTAATCCTTACCTGAATATTGAAAGTAAGGCGGAAGTTGATCTATAGATTCGGCAACATTTAGTTATTGTGTTACTCAAGGTTGATTAGAGAAACAAATTCATAGAAGCTCATATGTGTATGTGTTAGGATTCTCTAGAATCCAAAACCAGGACACTAATAATTTTCTAAATATATTTATATAGATAGAGAGATATCTAACATAATAAAGAGCAACCTAATCTATAAAGCAGTACAAATGGCTCGTTGCAACTCATTTGCATGAGACACTTTGTACACTGGCAGTACTTCAAGCCTTGAGGGCCTCCAAGCAGTCCTTGTAGAGCAATTCAGGCTGTCCCACCACAAACAGCAAGGCAGGTCACCAACAGTCAGCTTGATGACAGGGGACCACAGTCCCCAACTCAAGAGATGTATATTCCAGGAGCGTGGCAAAGCAGGGTTTGAAGTAACCTCAGCTCACAGCGAAGACAGTCCATAGATTAGGTGTTCCATGGGTAGCGTAGCTTGTGATTTGAGGCACAGGACAAAGAAGGCAGCCGGCTGGTCTGAACTTCTAAGAGCAAGAGTGGAAAGTCAAGACTCACAGAGCCATTTATATCTCTTCCCTTCAACTAACCCCACATGCACTCACTGGTCATGCTGTCACAACAAACCTACCCATATTCCTTGGCTATATTGGCACAACAAAACTACCTATCACAATCCACCCCTTGCCAACTTGGCACCTGTACACAATTCTTTAGCCTTATATAATTTCCAGACATCAATGAAATTAAACTTATACTTAACATCAAACATCTATCATACATATAAATGAGAATAAACTGAGTCCAATTATATCCGATATATCATACATGGACAAAGAAAAGGTATTCACTAAGCTGATATAAAGAAAATACACTGACAATCACAGACCTCACTTTTGCAATTGATTGTGTGGTCGTAACTGATAAGAAGGACTAACTTCTATGATACATTCTGTATTATCTTTGCCCTCAGCAATCATCTTAGCTGGTTGCAGCTTTTTGTCTGGTGGGGTGATCCAGACCTTCATTTCTGATGGAATCTGAGTCATTAGATGTTCATTCATGATGGGGTTGCTGTAATTTACTATTTACTTTTATCAAAGGGCATGAAAGCACTAAGAGTTGGCCTATGGGATCTTCTGGATTCCAGATATAGTCTTCTCTACCCCCATTATGTAACACCAGTCCAATTTCTTCTTGGTAATCTGGATCAATCACTCCATTCAGTACAATAACACCCTTCCTGACCTGTTCATCCAAAGGCATGAGAAGCCCAAAGTGGCCTGGGGGCATTCTCAGCTGCCAGTTCAGTGGAATCTATGCTGTGTTTCTAGATGGGAGAGTTCATTCCTTTGGGACCAGGACTCTAGGCCCAAAGCACATAGTGTTGCTGGGACAGGAAGAAAAAATGCTACAAGTGGGTCTCTAGGAGTAATAATGAGTGGTGCCACTCCAGTTTCCACCCCTTGGTTCCTGGACCCATGAATTCTGGCTCTTGGAAATACAGCACCATATATTGGCTGCGAGTTTAAAGTGTATACAGCTTCCTGGAGAACACTGTCCCAGCCCCACAAGTTGTTGCCCCATAGTCTGCACCCCAGTTGTATCTTCCCATTCCATCAGTCTGCATCCTAGTTGTAGCCCATTCCATCATTCTATCAAACCAACTGCTTCTGGATGATGAGGAAAAGGATATGACCAGTGGGTTCAATGAGCATAGGTCCATTGCCACACTGAATTTGCTGTGAAGTGAGTTCCTTGATCTGAAGCAATGCTATCTGGGATGCCGTGCCAGCGCATGAGGCATTCTGTAAGTCCACAAATAGTAGTTTGGGGTAGAAGCATTGTATGCAGAGAAGGCAAATCCATTCCAGAATAGGTGTCTATTCCAGTAAGAACAAAACACTGCCCCCTTCATGAGGGAGGTGGTCCTATATAATCAACTTGCCACCAAGTTGCTGGTTGATCTCTCCAAGTAATGATACTGTATCTTGGACTTAACACTGGTTTCTGCTGCTGGCAATTTGGGCATTCGGCAGTGGCTGTGGCCAAGTCAGCATTGGTGAGTAGAAGTCCAAGTTGCTGCACCCATGCATAACCTCCATCCCCGCCACCATGTCCATTTTGTTCATGTGCTCATTGGGCGGTAACAGGAGTGGCAGAGGAAAGAGGACTAGTCTCCACAGTGTGTGTTATCTTAGCCTTCAAGTGAAGATGGTCAAATGTGAGACTGTATACTGATTCAGGGACTCTGACTAATGCCTTGTCTGGATGGTCAGGGAAGGAACATGATTGGAAAATTGGTTACAAGGAAGTGTGGGCCACTTCGTCATGCAGTTTACTTGTACCTTCAGGTCCTGCTCTGGTCCGATCTCATATGTACCACTTCCATTTAATAAGGAAGTGTTGCTGCTCACGTCCAACTGTATGACTCTGTGGCCAGTTCATGATGGAAAGTTCAGGCCTCATGGTGATTTGGTGGCCCATGGTGAGGTGTTCAGTATCCACCTAGGGCCCAGTAACAGGCCAACAGCTATTTTTCAAAGGAGGAGTAGTTGTTTACAGAGGATGACAGGACTTTACTTCAAAATCCCAATAGTCTACACTGTGGTTCACAAATAGGGGTCTATCAAAGACTTCACACTGCATCTTTATTGAAAACTGATACCTCTAGCACCATTGAGTCAGCTGGATCATATGGTGCTAGTGGTAGAGCAGCTTGCATGGCAGTCTGAACCTGTTACAGAGTCTTTCCTTGTTCTGGTCCCCACTCAAAATTGGAGGTCTTTCATGTCACTTGAAAAATAGGTCTAAATAGAACACCCATGTGTGGGATATGTAGCCTCCAAAATCCGAAGAGGTCCACTAGGCATTGTGCCTCCTGTTTTGTTATTGGGGTGGGGGTGGGGCAGAAGCAATAGCTTATTTTTCACTTTAGTAGGAATACCTCAACATGCTCTACACCACTGGACCCCTAGAAATTTTACTGAGGTGGAGGGTGCTTGAATCTTCTTTGGGTTAATTTCGCAACCCCTTATATATGCAGATGTTGTACCAGTGAAACTAAAGTCTTTGATACATCCTCCTTAGTTGGTCCAATCAGCATAATTTCATCAATATAGTGGACTAGAATGGCATTTTGTGGATTAGACAGGCTATCAAGTTCCCTTTAGACTAAATTATGGCACGGGGGGAAGGGTTGATATACCTCTGGGGGAGAGTTGTGAAAGTGTATTGTTGTCCCTGCCAGCTAAAGACAAACTTCCTCTGGAGATGTTTATAGATTGGTATTGAGAAGAAGGCATTGGTCAGATCAATAATTGAATACAAAGTACCTGGAGAAGTATTAATTTGCTCAAGCAATGAGATCACATTGAGAACAGCATCTGCAATTGGAGTCACCACCTGGTTAAGTTTACAATAATCCACTGTCATTTTCCAGGATCCATCTGTCTTCTTTACAGGTCAAATAGGCCAGTTAAATGGGAATGTGATAGGAATCATTACCCCTGCATCTTTCAAGTTTTGATGGTGGCACTGATCTCTGCTATCCTTCCAGAAATGCATTCCTGCTTTTGGTTTACTATTTTCCTAGGCAATGGCAATTCTAATGGTGTCCACTTTGCCTTTCCCACTGATATGCCTTACTCTACATTTCAGGGATCTAATGCAGGGATTCTACCAGTTACTAAGCATGTCTGTTGCAATGATGCATTTTGGAACTGGGGAAATAACCACAGAATGGGTTTGGGGCCCACTGGACACACAGTGAGGCATACCTGAGCTAAAACTCCATTGATAACTTCCCCTCCATAAGCACCCACTCTGACTGGTGGGCCTTCAAAACACTTTGGGTCTCCTAGAATTAGTGTCAGTTCAGAGTCAGTTTCAGTAAACCCTGAAAAGTTTTATTATTTCCTTTCCCCGAATGAACAGTCACTTTTGTGAAAGACTGCATGTCCCTTTGGGGAAGGCTAGAAGACATACTAACAGCATAACCCTTCGGTGATCTAGCAGGGTCCTCCTTTCAAGGAACCCAGCCTTCCTCTCATTCAAGGGGTTGTCCTTCTATAAACTGACTCAGGTCTGGAAATTGATTGAGTGATTGTGACTGTCTATTCCACTGTTCACCTGATCTAGCATTCTTCTGTCTGGATATGTCAAGTAAATATTTAGTGGGTTCCCCATGTATTTCACTCCTAGGGACACCATGACTAAGTAGTCTACTCCATAAGTCCTCTCTTATCCTCTCTCACTGAGACATTGAAAGAAGAGTTGGCCTTTGGGGTCCCATATCCAGAATCTCAGACTGATCTAATGTTACATTTCTTGTACTAGTATCCCACACCCTCGGTAAGCATCCCCAGGGATATTTCCCAGGCTTCTGCTTTTTGTGTTGGAATGTTTGTTTGAGCAGTTCTTTGCGAGTATAGCGTGTTTCTTCTTGAGTAATCATCTCAGCTTCACCTTTAGGAGTTTTCTTAGCCTTATATTTAGCTACCGGTCTGGAATAAATTATCAATGGTGAGGGTGTTTTCTAGGTGTTCTCAGCAGTATCTTGTAAGGCATCTCCCTCAGACCCCACCTGGCATTTCACCTTGAACAATTTGGTTAATCTGCTCAGGTTTAGGTTGTTTTGTTGATAGTGGATTAATGCCTTCAGCTCAGAGGGGTGGACCTATTGACTGGGCTGGTTCAGCTGGCTCAAGATCCTCCTCTTCTGGATCATCAGCCCATGTGTTCCCATCCCTTGTTTCAGGGTCCCAATTTTCTTCCTATCTGTGCTCTCACTTTGGTATCAGACACTGCTCTAGATTTGCCATTGAACTGATGTTGTAATTCAGTCACTCGCATAATGAGACTCTGGACCGGATTCTCAGTAATGTTGGCTCTATTACTAGAGGTCAGATGACTCTCCTAGTAGCACAGGCAGAAGCTTTTAAGCCTGCATGTCAGCAACTGAGGCACGCTTCTGAGGCCCTGAGGCCATCCCTCCTCTTAATCACACTTTCCATTGTGAGGAGGACCAGCCAAGCAGCTTCCCTACCCTTGCCATCTTGACAAAATTGTTGGAAAATATCAAACATATGATCTCCTAGAATCTCCCCTTTAATTAGCAGCCCATCTACTGTTGGTGCTACTTTAGCTATTAGCTTTGCTATTTCACACCATAGATTAGTGAGAGTGACGAAATTATCCATGGCTCTAGGTGTAGAGTTAGTATGATCAGTGCTCTGAAGACTAAAAATACGGGAGAGTCGATAAAAAAATCCATATTTATCATTTTATTTTTATAGAAGCACTCATGTTACCACTTGTGTTAGACACTGTTCTCTAGAGAAACAAAACTAGTGCACTAATAGTTCTCTATATACATTTATACAGATAGAAAAATATTGAACATAAGAACTAAATAGTTAACTGATCTATAAAGCAGTACAAGTAGCTCGATGCAGCTCACTTGAGTGAGTCAGTTAGCACACTGGCAGTCCTTCGAGTCTTCAGGGCCGCCAAACAGTCCTCTGTAGAGCAATTCAGGCTATCCTGCCACAAGCAGCAAGGCAGGTCACCAACAGTCAGCCCAATGGCAGGGTCCAATAGTCCACAGCTTAAGAGATGTATATTTCAGGAGCATGGCCAAGCAGGGCTTGAAGGAACCTCTCAACTCACAGTGAAACAGTTCCCGGATTACGTGTTTTAAGGGTAGTGTAGCTTGCAGTTCGAGGCACAGCACACACAAGGCAGACGGCTGGTCCAAAGATCCAAGAGCAAGAGCAGAAAGTGGAGGCTTACCAAGCTGTTTATATCTCCATCCTTCAATCAATCTCACATGCACTCACTGGCCATGTTGTCACAACAAACTCAACCACCTTCTTGGCCTTGTTAGCACAACAGACCTACTTATCACAGTGTGTAAGAAAGATCTTTATAGACAGGAGCATTTGAATATTGAATAAACATCCCAATTCATAACTTTAAGTCCAATATTAGCCCAAATTTATAGATTTATCTTCAGACTCACGCAACACATGCAATGATGCTGAATGTAGGAGGACCACAGGCCATTGGGTGGAAACTCTCATGGATTGAGTCGCAGTGAGAGCACCTCAGCACTGGCGTGGGTCTCCATGTGACTCCTTCAGCTCCAGGGCTCTAGTGTGACTTCATGTGTCTCATCCACAAGATTCCGCAGGGAGTGAGCCTATCACCTGCCTGCAGTAAGCTGTTTATTTTCTTAGCACCTCCAAATGAGTTCATAAAAATGCAAGCTGATCAGCAGACCTAACTCTACCCCTTCATTCATAAATCTCAAATTGACACCAGATTATGTAAGTGCCACAGCAATAGATTTTATTTTCAGATTTCTGCACTAATAGAGAAAAAGGGTGACAGCTACTACAGACATAGATGCCATTGAAGGGAATTGAAATAAGCCAAATTGAATAATTGAATAATTGAAATGAAGCCAAAATATGGACATTTCCTAGTGAAACACTAAGAAAAAAACTTGTTAGCAAATCAAAGACTCTGCCTTTGAGTTCTGTTCGTTAGTAAGTGAAGATGGTGAAACGGAGATGCATTTTATGTCATGGTTTTTTTCAATCTTTTCTCTCATTTCCCTAAGGTCCTGACAAGAGATTTGTCTTCTGTTCCTAGAGCTACTTACAATTTTAGCTTTATCAGAAAGTCTTATGAATGTGGTTGGTGTTACATATATTACAAAATGTTCCACATATGAAATGAAAGAATATATCACTGGAGAAACATCTTAAAAATTAGTTCTACCCCATATTACTAGCAGAAAGATAAATAATGTGTCATTTTTTTCTATTCTATGTAAAATAAAAATAGATCATGAAGGTAGAGAGTGATTGAAGTGAATAAAGAGGAAATGTCAAATATTATGCAATTTATAGATTGCTTCAAAGTGGGGATGCCTAAGCTGGAATTTCAATAAGAAAAATGAGTCACAATCTCATTCTACCAATATGTATAAAACAATGCAAAAAAAGCAAGGCATAGCATGTGCTCAGTGTTCTGAAGCAAGTTTTTAGGTCAGAACTAAAACCTTTAAAAATACTAGAAGATCCTTATTTGAAAGCATGGTAGATCATGGAGCTAAAACATTCATTTTTGTTAATTTGCAGGGGAAAGAAAACTGATATTCTTTAATTTGTGTCTTTCCCATTGCCTATGCTTTTCTTTCTGAAACTGAATTATCGGAACGCATATCATGAAATACTGACTCTCCTTATCCTTCTCTCTTCTTGACTTCCTCTATTCATTACTTATAACACTACAGCCATGTTTTCCCAATTAAGGATGCTAAGGTGGAGCTCAGAGATATTACAAGATTACTTGCAAAATAAGGTGTCAGAGACTTCTACCAATACCTGATGCTGTACACACATACACACACAGACCCATAATATTTAGAAACGTTGAAAAATAGAACTCTAAGGACACACCAACATTTTGCGTGGCACCTGCTCCAATATTAGTAATGTTGCCAGCATATGACACTTTTGACTGTGCCATTTTGAAGTGCCATTACCCCATTTCAAACAGTATAGGAAAAGCAATTTTCTAAATAGTATTTTCTCATTTCAACATTCCCCCTTCCAGTAACAAATTTAAACAGAACAATGTGTTGATATGATCACAGATACTGACTCAGCCTGTAAAAGTGAAATATATTAAATGATTTTAAGTAAAATTTATTGAAGTGTCACTTATATATGATGAAATTCACCTTTTTAATATAGATCGTTCAATGAGCTTTGACAAATGTTCGAGACATCAGCCATTTATATTAAAGCAAATATTTCATGATCTTTTTCAGTCAATCTTTTGTCTCATTTCCCTTAGCTCCTGACAACAGATTTGTCTTCTGTTGCTAGAGTTACTTACAATTTTAGCTTTATCAGGAAGCCTTATGAATGTGGTTGGTGTTTATAACGGATGTTTAACTTATATTACTTAGCATCGTGCTTTTAAGATTCATCCACGTCGTTGTGCATACAGTGATTCAGTATGTGAATGCTAGGCATTATACATGTTAATGACATGTGTCTTCCATTCAGCAACTTACGGGCATTTGCGTATTTCTGGGTTTGGCCTATTAAGAACGAAGGTGTTCTGAATATTTGCCTATAGCAATTGATGAGAGCCCCTGTTTTCATTTATTTTGGTTTCTCTTTATGACTGAGGTCATCCATTTGTTCAAAACTCAAGTGTTTTCCAAGTTATAATACTATTTTATAAAACCATGAGAAGTCCTGGTGGCATAACGTGCTGTTGAGATGTTAATCGCAAAGTCAGTGGTTGCAAGCCACTCAGTGCTCTACCCAAGAAAGTTGAGGCTTCTGCTCCTGGGAAGCTTTCCCCCCGTGGAAGCCCACTGGGCCAGCTCTCGCCTGTCTTCCAGACTTACTGTGAGTCAGGTCCCACGCAAGTTCCCCGAGAGCAGTGTACGATTTTTTCAGTTACTCCACATCCTAGTTAGCATTGCTAGTTGTTAGGAGGATGGCTCACTTAATGCTACTAATTTATAATTTAATTTTGTTCTATAGGCTTTGACATATTTATGCAGTTCCGAATATTCTCTATGGTTTCCTGTGATGTCTTTTTTGCCCACGAGGTATTTCAAAATGTGATGATATCCAAATATTAAAAAACGTCTTAGACGCCAAAACCATTTTTTGTGTGTGATAAAAATCCTATTTAAAAAATTCTTGGTATATGCTTTTTATGGTTTCATTAGTCGGGCTTAGAATATTGACTGCCTTATCATTTGTTCCATAGGTAGTTGGAAACAAAATCTATATTCTCCATTTTTGCATTTAAGTACAGCTGGTGATAAAGCAGAGGGATAGTTGATGAAGAAAATTCAAGAGAAAACAAATGTTTACCATCTTAGCTTTTCTTTTACTGTGTAACAAAGTATCTCAATTTTAGCGGATTAAAACAATGCTTGTCTAGTAGTTCATTGTTCTTTAGCTTAGAAATTTGGCATGGTGTTCCACGATTGTCTGTTCACAAAACTTAAGAAATGTTCAGTTTTACTGACTCGTGGGCCATATGACTAGTTTAGTGACAGAGTTCTTGGATTTGGAGGGGGAGGTCTGAATGTGATTCCCAGTCTCTGCTCCGCAAGCACAGTAACAACACACACCTGTAATGGAACCTTGGCTGTTAGTATGAACCTCAAGTTTTCCAATGTAAATTCCAGAGTAAGGCAGACCAGGAAAAACTTTGTAGTCTTCTACTTTTCTAAATTAGCCAACGCAAACCCTCTGGGCGACCATGATCACAGGCACAAGGATGCACAGTTTTCTGTTGTGTATAGAGTAACAATTAGCTAGGGATAAACTATAGAAAGCAATGTTCACTAACGAACAAACTGTATAATCTGTCCGTTATCCACAAGCGTCCTCAGGTTTCTTTGTATTCAATCATTTCTTCAACTTTTACTCCAGAGTGACTATTACACTCTGATTCCTTGGGGCTTGCTTGCCCGTCACAATCATGCCCCCAGTGTTGCTTCTCACTTCAGACTGGATCGGATCATATACATAGGTATAGATAAGAGACGGGAGCTCATCACAGATGGAATCCAGGATAGGAGGGAGAATAGTGATATTCAAAGGGCAGGGGGAAAGTGGGGAGAGGAAGGGAGAAAGGTGTCACCCATCACAATGATCCACACACAATCATACAAACCTTTTCATGGGGAAGAACAACAGAAGACATGGGAGAAGGGAGACAGCGGACAATGTGAGACATGAAAATCATGATAATTTATAATCTATCAAGGGACTGTGAGGGTAAAGGTGGAGGAGGGCTTAAAAAGAGGAGCTGATACCAAGGGCTCAATAGATAGCAAATGTCTAGAAAAGGATGAAGGAAACATATGTACAAACTTGCTTGATGCAATTGCTATATGGTTTATAACAAGAGTTGTAAGAGCTTCCCAAAAAAGCTCTTTTAATAAAAAATGCATAATTTTAAGTGTGCTGTATCATTCTTTGGGTATTAAGCTTTTGCTATTCGTCTCTGTTGTGTGTATAGCAATTTGTTCATTTGTATTATAAAATAACATTCCATTCTATATCTGTGCCTCCTATTATTTAACCATTCTGCTATAATGGATGCTTGAGATATTTCCATATTTTGTCCAATGTAAATCAAGCTGTTAAGAGAATTTGTGTACAAATCTTTAGTAAACTTATGATTTAGCTTCCTTTCTATTCATAGCTAAATACATGCTTACATTTTAAGAAATTTCCAAACAATTTTCCAAATATTGTGTACCATTATAAATCTGTCTACATTCTTGTAGAGTATTGATATCTGTGACAGTCACTGATCTTTGCCAGTGTCAGGACTGACTGTGTAGGGGTGGAGCCCAGCTTGTCAATCTGGAGATAGCCAATGAGACCTCTTTGTAGGCATGGCTTTCTCTGAGAATTCTGGGAAATCTCATGATATTTTCCCCATAGAGGTGAGAGAATATATACTCAGTCTCTTGGAAATGCTCTACGGGCAAGACATATGGCAGCATGATGATATGACCCTGAGTCCTAGGAACTAGAGGAGCCAGAGAAGCCACACAGGCTTGCCCTGATGGAACCAGACTTCTGAAGCCGGAACAGCTACAGAGAGACCCCTGCCAGAGCTGAGATGCTTCTACCACCACTGATTGCTGCTGATGGACCCTGAGTCCTGGAAACGAGGAGCAATGGGGAGACCCCAGCCAGCGCCAGCATGCTTCTACTGCCACTGGTACACAAGACTGCACCCACTGGCCTGTGATTGTCCTGGTGTCATTGCACGTGCTTCATGAGTCAGAAGGAAACTTTATAGACTGGTATTGGACATAGGGGCTAATATTGGACTTATGACCTTGCATTGGACTGGGTTGGGCTGCTTTTTCAATGTTCCTTTCCTCTTGTATATAAACATTTCCCTTATATCCATATGTGTGTACATGAAGTTGTTTCTCTAGTTCATCTGGACTAACACAATACATTTATTTAGAATTTTAACCATTCTGCTCTATGTATAGTTCTAATTCTTTTATAGTTTTCAGCTAAATATTTTCTTGGTAAACCACTCATGAAAATAGCACAGGATGGAGTAGCTTCCCATTCTGTTATCCATATGTCTAGTTTGTACCTGCCAATTCAAACACATGAAATAACCACCAGGATCCATCCTGTCACCAGAGATATGCATGGCACTTTCCTAATTTAGAGGTGGTAGCTTCTGTGATATAAATTTTTCTTGGATTTTCCATTAATATAAATATTTCTTGACTATTATAAGTCAGTTATTTTATGCCAGTTTAGTTTCCATTTTCTAAACTTTAATTGCTGTTGTTTCAGTGTATCTTCTATTGCAAAATATGTAGGAAGTCAATGTTTGCTATCATCTCAAATAATATGAACAACTTGCAACACTGGGTTTTATATGGTAGGAGCTCTGTGTTTTTTTATACTCTAGAATCCATAATGAAAATTGCACTACTTCACCAGGGTGGTTCAATTAAAGAATGAGCCCTCTTTGATAGCTAGAGGGAAATGAAAAGATAGCACATTGGTCTTTTCTAAATGGTTTGGAAACATGATTTTGAACTATACTTTATCTAGGCAAGAGTGACAAAAATAAAATATTATAGAAAAAGTTCAATAGAGAAAAGCTTGTGATATTATCAGTGTTCAGCCTTAGACAACAATTTTGGAGAAGCATCAGTACTGTTTATCACAGTTAGTTTTCAGCTTAAAATGCGGTTCCAGTCTGACTCAATCAGATCTGACGTAAGTCAAATCACTCTTTTTTGTTGTTTCTATTTAAAAGCATGACAGTGTTTTGAACAGTAAAGCATTAAATTTAACATCTGTGATTGAACATCTGAGAGTGATAGCATCAGTGATACAACATTATATAAAGAATATATTACTACTGAAGTGATATACATATGGTATGCAGTGTGTATCTCACAGGACTCTCTCCTATGTTAGGGAAGTCTGATTATTGTAGTAGTTTCAACTCTACCAAAACCTAACCATTAAGCTTATAAAATTATAATTACAAGTTTGACAGATTTTTTTTCTGAAAGCATAGTGATGCAGCATGAGAGTTGGAGTTTATAAGCTAACTGCACTTTCAGAATGTCTATTTGTAAGCTAACTGCATTAGAATGACTTCACTTCTATTTGAAGTAAAGAATAAAATAAAATTATAGAAAACTTAAATGTTCAGTTGTGCCAAATTTTTCAATTAATATTATGAAATACAAGTTTTTAATCCTGAGGATATTCTATGATTACCAATTTCACTGTTGTCAGCTGCTATCTAGTTTATTCTGAGAAGAAAAGCAAGTCTACGTACAAATGGCACTCAAGACTGCCAGTTGCATGTTGGAGTTTCTTCTTTCTGTCCCAATGTCAATCAATTTCATTGGGTATCTGCCTCTTTTTGTTCATTACTGTGTTATCTAGCATAATATTCTTCTCCAGAGATTGGTTCTTCCTGGTGAAATGTTCAAAGTACATATCTTGCCCTCTTGTGTAAGGAATATTGTACCTGTTCTTCTTCCATGACAAATTTGTTTATTTTTCTAGCAGTTAATGGTAACTTCAATATGCTGCCCAAATCCCATAATTCAAAGGTATCATTTCTTCTTGGTGAGCCTTACTCATTTTCCAACCTTGCCATACATATTAGGCAACTGAAAATACTATTATTTCTTATTCCTGAAAGTAGTATTTTTGTTTGGTAATGCTTTAATGATTTGGGGTAATATATTTATCCAGAACAATACAATGTTTGATTTATTGGCTGTTTTCTCATAATCAATGATTGTGAAGCCAATAAAATAAAATATGTCACAACTTCAATCTGTTTTCTATCATGATGTTGATTATTGGTCAAGTTGTGAGAATTTTTGATGTGTTTATATTGAGGTATAATCCATGCTAAAGACTGTAGTCTGTTTTTCACTAGTTAGTGATTCAAGACCTCTTCACATCCAATAACCCACATGTTGCAAGTTGTTAATGAGTCTTCTTCATACCTCTGACATGCATCTTTCCTGGTTTAAACCATGCAATAATCTCTTGATCTGTTTAAACTGCTGCCTCTTGATGTATGTATAGGCACTGCATGAACCCAGTAATTCTAGTATTGCCATCTTTCTTGTTTTTAGGTATATTTTATGATCCATATAACTGAACACATTTGCATTGTTAATACATAAATAACAGATAAACACTGTTATGCTTTCAGCCATTACCCATATGACATCAATAGTGGAATTCCTTATTTCACATCTTCTTTTATATCCAGCTTGCATTTCTAGAAGTTCTCTGTCAATGTCTTATTCCAACCATTTTGGAATTATCTTAAACAAAACATTGCTTTTGTATATGTTTTGAAAATTTTCACACTGTCTTAGATCATCTGACTGTGAAATATATCAAGTTCTTCCTAATTCTTGACATAGGCAAATAAGCACCTCCACCTTACAATGGTTCATTGAAACAATTCAGCTGTTCTTCCACCAATAGTGGAAACCTTGTTTTTTACTAATCCCTCCAGTGTAGCATGAAGTTTTTGATCCAATATTATCAGTTATGGATCAACAGCTACTTTTTATTTTATTTTATTTTTTAGGCATCAATGCCCTCGGGTGGTGGGAGTAGGAGGCCCAGCCTTTGCTCCTGGGAGCTGAAATTGAACCTCCATCCTGGTGGGCTGCAGTCCCGCGCACAACCACTACGCTACCAGGGCTCAGCCAACAGTTACTTTTTGAAGTAGCTCAATGCCATCTAGGTATTTTTAGTTCAGTGTCTATATATATATTACTCCCTTTTTTGATGCTTCTTGAGTCATTGAATATTTTGCCCATAGATACTTCAGTATTGCTGCACAAGGCTTGGATTTTTCTTTTCAATTCTTTTAGCATAAGAAATTCCAAGGATGGATTTCACTTTTGTTTTTCTAACTCTAACGCTTTACACATTCCTTGATAATATTTATCTTTATTTTCTGCAATCACACTTTGAAATCTCCTGTTCGGCTATTTCAGGTCATCATTTTTTCGTTAGTTACTTAGCATTCAATAGCAAGTTTCAGAGTCTCTTTTGACATCCACATTGATCTTCCATTTCTTTCCTCTCTTTTGATTGACTTTTTGCTTTTTTCATTTATGATGTTATTGATGTCATCCCACAGCTTACCAGACCCTCTGTCATTAGTATTGAGAATGTGAGATCTATTTTGAAATGCTCTTAAAATTTAGGGTGTATATATTCTTAGTGGGAGAAAGGTTTGACTTTATACTCCTTGATATTCTCATCAAATCAGGAGTGGGAAGTGAACAAGCATGTCTTGGAGAAAATAGGTCTGTTGGTAGAAAAAGGATGGTACCAACGTTCTAGAGGGGGAGAAATTACTAATAATAGTTTTAAAGACCTTAAGGAAGAAATATACATGTTGCTATGTTTCCATTTTTGGGGAAAGGCGGGGGCATCACTGCCTCTGGTGGTCGTGGGCACGACCCAGTGCTGCTCCTGAGAGCCGCCGCTGGATTTGAACTGCCAAGCCCGCGGGCCACAGTCCCGCACTCAACCACTTAGGCCACCGGGGCTCAGCCCCACTATGCCTCTAATAACAGGCCATGTTGTTTTAAGCTTCTGTATACCCCCTGGAGACCTAGGCCATGTGTCATTGCTGTGATAGTTATATAATGTCCAGTCAACTTGCAAATGGGTGTAGTGTAGACTGTCAATCAGATCGCAGATTGATGACCTCATTTAGAGGCTCAAAGGAGATCAATAGCTCACGGGAGGACAGGCACAGTCTCTTTACATCGTCTTCCTACTGAGAAGGCCCACAGAGCTACACTAGAGTCCTGGTGTCACAGTCACAAAGAGACCCATGCCAGTGCTGAGATCCTTCCAATGCCACTGCATCCACAGACTTTCCACCCACTGGCCCATGGTCTTCCTGCATCAGCATCATTGCATGTGTTGTTTGAAACTGAGGAGGAATTTATAGATTGGTAATGGACATATAGGCTAATATCGGATTTATGAACTTGACCTGGATTGGGCTGGAATAGTTTTTCAATCTACAATTGATCTTTTATATAAAACTATTTTCATACACATATGAATGCCTATGAATTTGTTTCTCTGGTCTATCCAGACTAACACATATTGAATACTTAGACGTTTAACCCTGAATCTTCAAGGTGTACTACACACTTCATTGCCAGATGGATATGATGTGGAAACCACGTGAGGTGAACTAATATCAGCCTCAAACACATCTGTAACCCAAGGACTTAAGATGAAAATCATATGGTGTCTGAATAAGCAGAAGACGGCTAAATGTGCCTGCCCCCTGGCCAGAGCCGGAGGAGAGCTGACAGGGTTGTAAAATATTGAAGTGTCAGTAGGTGGACTAACATCAACTTGCTAGTTGAATGTCCAATTTGCTGTATTAAGATATGTATAATTCTGACAATCCTGTTTCTTAAATTACCAATAAATATTATTGTAAGCTTCTCCTGATCATGAACTCCTATTGTTTGTGTAAATATTGTCCAATCATTTAAGGATTAATTCTATGTATTCTGATTTGTAATTAGCCTACGCTTATTCAATCTCCCTTATCAATAGTGCTTGACAATTAATTTCATGGGTTACATAGGGACACTATAAACAGGATGGTCTTATACTCCAGAGATATAATAGATAAGATGTTCTACTACAAAATGACTAATCTTTCCCTAAGGTAAACAAGAACCATGAAGGAAAAAATGGATTCAGAAATTGATATGCGGCTCACACTTAATCCAAGCTCCAATACAACAATAATTAGTTCTTATTTCATGATCCTGTTTGATAGAAGAATTATGAGAGATACGTGTTATAGATACAGATAAAGAATGCTTGATGTACAATTATGCATAATACTATTGATATGCATAATTGATATGCACAATTATGCATAATACTATGGATCATTATAATAACCCCCAATAAAATGATCTTTTAATAATATTGAAAAAAAGAATGGTTAGTGAAGGAATTAGATTGTGCCCAGCTATCAGAAAGAATACCACCTGGGGTTTGAAGGCTTGTTTTCAAACAAGTGGTCATCTAAGTGAGACATCAACTACACCCACAGGGAAAAAGCACACCAACATCCATGTTCTAAGGGCTGTAAATTATACAATCCAATTACAAAGAAGGGAATATTATTCAAGCTTAAATTATGAGGAGCTGGTGTGCTACATTATGGATGACAGTGGATGTCCAAAAGATATTTTCAGGATCAACACAGGGAATAAGCCTCCAGTGATTTACCTCTAACCATAATTGAGAAATGGGAAGAGTGTCGTAATCAGAAAGAGTATTGTAGGACTATGAGAGATTAAAATTATTTTTTAAAAGAGAGATTAAAATGATAAATCTGACTTGAATGGTAAAAGCCTTGTCATGTGATCTGCCTTTGTGTACACTTGAAGCTTGATCTGGTTTTTAATATCTTCTGTTGTTGTTTAACTTTCATATTGGGCTTTACTTTTTGTATTTTGTCATTGTTGATAGCATTCTTGACTCTCTGTTATGCACTTTTCTGAGTTTCTCAGTATATGAAACCCAGGACAATATCAAGGAATACAAGATGAAAAAAACTATTTTGAAACTGATTGTGGTAGCAGTTGTACAGTACCCCTTGATGAGTGAAATGTGGAATGATATGATGTCTGGAGTAGGTCCTACTGAAATGGTCTGAAGGGGAAAGAAAGTTACATTTTCAGAAATCCACAAGGGCAGTTCTACTCTGTCCTATAGGGTTGCCGTGGGTAGAATTGACTCAATGGCAATGACTTTTTGCTGTCATTGGCTTGTTCTTTTACAATCTAGGTAGATATTGGCATTCATGGTTCTGTTTTACTTCTGTCAGTTTCAACTAGATTTTGTTTGTGAGCAATTGATGTACTGAGATCCTTGATTGTGACCCTGTCTATTAACTCTATCCACAAATATACTGTATTTTTGGACCATAAAACACACCCGGTTTTGGGTGTAAGAAAACAAGAAAAAATATCTTGAGTCAAACAGTACCAATATACTAAAATATTTATTGAAATAAAGCAAAATACATAATATTTAACAGTGCAAGCTCAACAGAGTTGTGAAGAACCATCACCACTTTCATCAAATGAAGGGGGGGGGGGATGCAATGTGCCCATCATGAGATCTGACTGACATTGAGACTCCAGGAGTCAGGAGCACACAGCAATCCAGAGCATGAAAGCAGCAGTGGACAGTAAGTGGGTGCATGGGATCATAAACAAATTTGCTGGGGTACCACACCTTCAGCCCATAAGATACACTCTCGTCCCCCCCCCCCACTTTTGAGGGGGCAAAAGTGCATCCTATTGTCCAACACATATAGTAGTTTATTTGATTCCTATGTGTTCAATCCTGTAATGTCTATATATACATGTTGCTATTAACACATTGGAAAATGTATTTACAAAGAAAAAGTCATTGGTTTTGTAAAATTCTACTTTTTTATCTCTAGGGTCATTCTATCATCAAGACAACATTTTACAGCAATTTATCTTTCATTTTCTTTCTAAATTCCAATAAGTCACTGTAATTATAAATGCATTTTGATTACATGTTTGATCAATTTCAAAGAGTAAGGGTTCGTGAATATCTTCAATTTCTTTATTTTTGTCCTGTTTTAATAAGAGTTACATTAACTTGTCACAGTATCCTGTCACCAAGTGTTTTACTTCAGGATATATAATGAAATTTTACTTTGATAATTAATGTGATACTATTTCTGTAATTTTACATTAGCAGCATAATGATTGTGAATCAAATGGACATTAATAGTCCATTTCAGCTCACTAATGCCTGGGATATCCAACTGTAAGTATTCCATTTCACTTTTGACAATTTCCAATTTATCTAGATTCATACATCTTGGTTTCAAAATCTGATTATTAATGGATGCTTGTAGCAGTTTATTCTCATTTTGAGTCTTGTCACATCAGTAAATGAAGACCTGTTACACATCATTAACTCAACTCTCCTTTAAGCAGGCATTGTTGATATAGTAAGTAGCATTTTGAATGCCTTCCTAAGTGAGCTGTTTATCTTTCACTACTTTATTAGACAGCGTCTTCCTGCTGTTCTTCAGATTTTCTCTGGCGAAATTTCCTAAGAAGATTGAGATATCTTTCTTCCTTGCTTGCCCACTGGTGGCATAGCTTCCATCATCACAGCAGCACGTAACCCACCATGGGACAGACAAGTGGTGCATTAATTTATTTGGGAAATTAAACAGGCAATTCTGAATTGCCCATTATATTTTGCATGTAGAAAATAGAATAATCAGGATTTCAATGAAAAAAATACCCATTCTTTTAGCAAGTATACTTATAAAATTGACCAATTATGGAGGACAATTTGCCATTTACTAAGAGATTAGATTTGATATGTATTCTGTAATGTCTATCTAAGGATCATTAACCAAATAATGCAGTTTTTGCCTGTGTACTTGAGTGACTTTAAATGTATGTTTCTGAGTCAAGATAACAGGTTAACTATTAAATTAACAATGATAGCTATGCTTAATACAAATGGAGCAAATGTAGTCAATAGTTATGGTACATACAGTAAGGCAAATTATAAAATTGATATGTTATAATATTAAATAACTGGGAATGAGGCGCTTCACTGTTTTCTTTGAGTGATACTGGAAATGAGGTTGTTCAAGAGTATGTTTTTACATAGAAGAGAGATTTTTGATAATATAACTACAACTTTCCCTTTTGTTAAAAAAAAAAAGAAAAGAAAAAAGGGATACAGCAGTAGTAGGCCAACACTATTGTTTCCTGATTTTCTTGCAAGCGGTTGATGTGCACAGCTCTAATCGTGCTTGCAATCACCCAACTCACTCTTTTTTCCATTAAACTTAATACATTATTGTTTCCTAGTCATGAATAAGGTTGAAAAACTCTAACATTCTATTTCTAAAATGTGATCCAGGACTTGATACATATTTATCAACACCGAGTCTGCCCTGAGACCATGCTACTATCAAATTTATGTTGCTTTCATAATGGAGACCACTCTGTATCCCAGAGATCATTTGCTTAATATAATTCACAGCTACCCATATGAATACTAATATGTATAAGCATACGACGAGCCACCCAGCCACCAGATAAATTAAATTTATATTGTACCATTGATAAAAATTATATTACAGCTCTTAGTGGTCTATGAAAGTCTACATTTAAGAGAACGTCTGAAATACTTTAGAAAGACTTGAAATATTTATACAGCTAAGCATCTATTTTAAACATGAAACCAACTGATTTATAAGTTACATAGCAACATGGAGGTCACAATGAGGATTTAGAATATAGACAGTGGTTGGAAATGTATTCTTTTTAGATAAAATTAAGCTGTAAGCACTCACATGAGAATTCTCCTCTTGATTCACCATAAGTACAAATATAAGCTTCATTTAATCCTAGGCTATTTCTTTGTAGCCATGAGTGAAATCTTTAACATAATATCTAAATCCATCTCCAATGTCCTACAACATGTAACTCATTATAAGCATGTTTTGTAGCACTATATAAGTGTGCATGATAATTCATCTGATCAAAATTGGAAAATAGAATTTGATTATTTTAAAGTGCTACTTCTTTTTTAAAAAAGCAGTTTAAGATCACAACTCTTCCATAAATTTTGAAGAAAAGGAATATTGAAGTAATTAATTGAAATATATGTAAATTTCAAATATATGTAGCACAGTTGCTAAATAAGATTCTTTACAAAAATCATAGAAGAACCCTAAGTTAAATGAAGAATACAAATTGTGAAGCTATTGATTCAAGAGATAACCCCCATCTAGTCATATACATTTCTGAAGGTGGTGTTTTCATTCCTCCATTCCTCCATTCAAATGACTGGACAATTCTAACCAGAGCAATATGTAATCAAGAACCAATGCCTTTAAAGGAAGAAATCCAAGTTGCAATGAAGGCATTGGTGAAAAGCAAGGTGTTGGCCTTCAGGAGTTACTGATGCAGGGTCAGAGGCACTCAGTCATCTAAACCAAGATGCTTGGAAAATAGTGACCTAACCAATGAACTGGAGAGATTTACGCTTGCGCTCATTCCAAAGAAAAGTGACACAACAGATTGCAGAAATTATTGTACAAAATAAGTAATATCACATTGATTAAATATTTGAAGAATATCATTTTTTAATGTTGCAGCAGTACATATAAGGGTATTGTCAGATATTCACATATTATTAAGGATCAGAAAGATGTTTACTATTTGTTGACTAAGCAAAGGCATTTGACTATTTGTATAAAAGCAAATTGTAGATATTTTTGCTAAGACTGGGGATTTCAGGACACTTGATTGTTCTCATGTGGAATTTAGTCACAGACAAAGAGGTAGCATTTTGAACAGAGCAATGAAAAAATGCACACTCTAGGAATCAGGAAATGACTGTGCTCTTTTTCACCGTACTTACTCAACCTGTATACTGAGCAACTAGCTTAATATACTTAACATGACGGTAGACTGGACACACAAAATCTCTGCAATAAGCAAATGACCTCGCTTTGCTTGCAAAAAGAGAAGAAATGAAGCACATATCAGTGAAAATGGACTCCAGTATGGCCTATGCCTCAACATCCCGAGAACAGATATTCTCACAAATGGGCCAAGAATGAACATTGTGGTGAGTAGAATGCAATTGAAGTTAAGGATTTTTTTTTTCTTAGATCCACATTCAATGTCTATGCAAATACTATTCAAAAAATGGACAACCTATTGCACTGAGCAAATCTGCAGTACAAAACCTCTACATAATGTTAAAGATCAAAGATGTGACTTAGAGCTAAGGTGTGATGGACCCAAACCATGATATTTTAATTCAATTCACAGTCATGTGAGAAACTGCACCATGAGGAGCATGGATGCCTGATGAGATATGGAAAGCCTATTGGATAGCACCTGAGCACTAGCAGAGATTGCCTCAGAGCATGAACCTCACAGGACAGAGGGAAGCCCTGAAAGTACAGCTGCAGAAGATCTGCCCTGTCAAAGTAGAGTCAACCAGGAAGAGATAGATGGAATAAATCCTTCTGAACTTTTATCTGTTGATGGAGCATAGCACAGAATGAGAATAAACAGCTGCCAATATCTATGAATCATTGCAACTTGGAATTCATGAAGTATGAATCTAGGAAAATTGGAAGTCATTAAAAAAGGATGTGGAATGCATCAAGTTTGACATCCAAGGTGACGATGGCTGAAAAGAGAGAATGCTAGCCAGATGTTTATTTATGTTTCATTGACTATGTGAAAGCATTCAACTGTCTAGATCATCAGTTTTCAACCTGTGAGTTGCAACTCTTTTGGGGGTTAATTGACCCTGTCACAGGAGTTGCCCAATTCATAACAACAGCAAAATTACAGTGATGAAGTAATAACAAAAATAATGTTATGGTTGGGTGGTCATCACAACATGAGAAACTGTTTTAGAGGGTCATGGTAGAGGAGGGTTGAGAACCACTGGTCTAGATCATAGCAAACTATGGATAGCATTGAGGTAAAAGAGAACTTGAGAATACTTAATTCTGCTAATGAAGAATCTGTACATGGACAAAGACATTGTCATTTGAGCAGAACATGGGGATATTTCCTATTTTACAATCAGCAGGATTGTATCCTGTTCTTCAGGATTGCAATCTTTCCTTCTATTTATTCAATTTGTATTATGGTAAAATAATCATAGAAGCCAGACTATGTGATGAAGAAAGTGGCATCAAGATTTGAAAAAAAGATTATTCATAGACTGTGATATGCAGAAAATACAATCTTGCTTGCTAAAAGTGAAGAGAATTTTATACACTTGCTACTGAAGATCAAGGACCACAGTCCTTAATACATGTGGATTACAACTATATGTAAAAAACAAAACAAAACCTAAACAACCCAATTCCTCTTCCTATAGTGGCCGGAAGTGGTCTCCTAAAATGATTAGCTACTCACTTGTCTCAGAAAACCCCACAGAATTGTACAAATCATGAGGGCTGAATCTCTGGGTGTACTTTAAAAACACTCGTGAAATTGCCCAGGTCATCAAGGGTAGGCATACCTGGAAAGTACCAAATATTTGAATGATGTGACTTTGCAGAAGTAGTGTGTGTCCCTCTGATGTTATAATGGTGGCATTGGTAGGTGTAGTTTTCTGTGGGGGTGGACCCAGGGTTGGTGGCCCCAAAACAGTGCTGGATTTTCACTGCACATGCTTAAAAATGCAAAGAGTAATGTTGAACTTAAGAGTGTAGATGTGGATCCTCTGATCGAGCACATCCAGGTGAACAAAGCCCCCACATTGTATCACTGGACTTACATAGATCTTGGTCAGATCAATCCATACATGAGCTCCACCTGCCACATTGAAATGATCCTGACTGAAAAGTAACAAATTGTTCTTAAGCCAGAAGAAGATGTTGCACAGAAGGAAAATATCTCCCAGAAGAAACTGAAAGAGCAAAAATTTATGGCCCGGGAATAAATTTAGTTTAAAATAATAAAGTTAATAAAAGTTAAAGCTATAAATAGAAAATAGATGACAGATCAATAAAACACCCAAAACCTCACAATCAGAGTGATAGATAACATACTGATGGAAAAATATTGACAAGTATTTCATTTGCCTGAATACAAAGTCACTGTTCAAGTAAGTAGTAGTCATGAAACCAAGTAACATATTATATTAGACAAATCTCCCCTCCCCCAAAGACTGCTTTCTAAGTGCTGAAGAGCAAAGATGTCACATTAGGATAGGATATACTTTACCAAATCCATATATTTTCAACTGTCTTATATCCATGTGAAATTGGACATTGAATAAAGAAAACTAAAGAAGAATAGGTGCATTGGAATTGTGGTCTTAACCAAGAACATGGAATTACTATACACTGTCATCAAAAAAGATAAACATGTCCTAGGAAAAGTACAGGCAGAATGCCATTTAGAAGTGAGGATGGTGATATTACACTTCCAATGATTTGTGTATCTTGTAATGTTCCAGGCAAGCCTGGTAAAATATAAGGGCAGTAAAATGAGGAAGAACCTTGATGAAGGATTGACACAGTGGCTGGAGCAATGGGCACTAGAGTTACAAGGCAAGACTGGCGTAAGACTGGGAAGTGGTACAGCCTGTTTTATGAAGGGTTGCTATGAATCAGAACAGCTTGAAGGCATCTCTCAAAAACATCTTTCATGATTAAGTGGTGTAAAGAAGGTGGTGGTGTACTGGGATTTGAGTTTGACTGCAAACCACAAGGTCAGTTGTTTGAACTCATAAGCTGGATGCAATTTTCTGCTGTAAAGTTTTACCTGTAAAACTTTATCACCTTGGGAAACCAAAATGGGCCCATCTACACTCCTATGGAGTCACTATGCATCAGAATTGGCTTGACTACAGTGAGTTTGGTTGGGTATTTGGTTAAAAGACTCACTGTAAAGTTTCACAGTGTACAGGAGAATAACTTGCCTTGTCATACTGTCCCACATATATTAAATCACTAGTATGAACATAACATTTCCAGCCACTGCCAAACAAATGCCGTTAGCACTCCTTATCATTGTGGCAACCAAGATATGTCTCTATAAAGTTTTCAAATACTCTTGAATGTCACTAAAATTTTTGCTATAAATATATCACAGATCTATAGGTTGAAGACTGTGTCTGAATCATATGCATAGCCAACTGCCTATTTTATAAATATTTATATTTTATTACCAATAGTTTTCTTTTTCTCACCAAAAACATCTAATTAGCAAGAAGCTCCATTCACTATTCTTCTAACAGATATTTTCAGTATACACAAGTCTTTCTAGTTTCTCCATCAGTAACAGTTGTCATTTAGTCAATTCTAACTTACGATCACTCCACTCTGTGTCTTAGTAGACTAATTGCATCCTAGGGTTGTCATGGCGATGTTTGGAAAGTAGATCACTGTTTTTTTCAGACTCTTCTCAGTGGACTTGAAACTCTAAGTGAGCTAAATAAGTGCAATACCCAGCTACTCCTAAGTGAATACTACTACTGTAGTCAAAACTTTAATTAGTACTTCCTTGGACAATTACAGTATCCTTAGTTGTATCTATGATTCTCTCATGGTCTTCATTTTGCACATAACAGCTATTAATGACATTTAAAAATATAAAGCAGACTATGTCACTCCTCCACTAAAAATGCTTCAATTATTTCTGAATGCTCCAGATTAAATCTGAGGTTTTCCTACAGCTTTTAAATCTTCCAGAACCTGCATCTTGGGTGTTCACCCCGTCCTGTCTGATATAATTGTTTCTTTGCTCATTGTATTTCAGACACACTGAACTCCATTTGTTTTTTGAACATAGAAGGTAATCTTAAATATAATCCTTTTCTGCATCTGAAGTTCACTGCAGCTTTTGCAAAACTCAAAACTTACTGGATCAGAGCTAACCTATGTGACAAACTAGAATCCCCTTTACACCCCTTGACTTTAAATAGCTACAGGAACCAACGGCCTCTTCTTTCTTCTGCAAAGGGGCTGATGGGTTTGAAAGATTGACTCTGTGTTTAGCAGCTCAATGTGTCATCCCATACACTATCAGTGCTTCTAAACTCTTGCATACATTGATTATTTTAATTTTGCAGATGCCAGTGTCTCTTCTACAAGTATTTTCTAACCATGCCATTTAATTGAATTTCCTTTATTATATTTTTATTTTTCAAAGGGCTTAATGTGTGCTGCTATTTTTTTTCTGTTTTTCATGCTAATTGTAATTCTTCTTAATGAATTTTTCCATTCGTTCATGATTTTTTCCATATGTTAAGGAGTCTATTTTTCTTGCTTTCCACTGTAGAGATAGTTTAAGTAAAAAGTAGGGGGAAGAGGGGCACATAGAGTCTGTGACTGGCTGATAACCAAAGGGTTGACAATTTGAACACACACACATTCACAAGAAAAGGATCTCACACATTCACAGGAAAAGGATCTGTCCACTGCGTCTGTAAAGATGACAGCCAGTGAAACCTATGGAGGAATTCCACCCAACAACCCCTGGATCACTGTGAATTGGGACACCAACTCTATGACAGTTAGCAATGAAAGGGGGGCTCAATCAGTATGCAAGTTAACAAATCAAAAAAGAATATTTAATCTCCATCACCAAACTATAAGAAAATATACTGAAAATTCTTCAAGATATATTACTCTTTAATTTGTAAGACAGAAGCATTAAAATATTAAACCATTTCTTTTTGCTCCAATTAAGATGATTAAAGATGATACTGCATTGTCTTACATAGATTCTTAAAAACAGAGTTGGCTAATGATTACCTATTTTATTTATGCTGATGCTGCTATCTTTTACTAATAAAAATTAGACATAGAAATGGCAGAAATCTAACTCAAGACATAGACTTAAGTATCTTAGTTTCCTTTTACTACTAATAATTGCAGCTGTATTTTTTAATCATGTTGATAATTTAAGTCAAACACGTAGAACCCATAAGCAAGTTTCTGGAGTAGGGAAAAAACAGTGCAAATGAATGTTTCCCTCAGGAGCCTTGAAGTATGTGATAAACTGGAAGGGAAAGGCAGAGAGGGACTTGGGTTGATTTGTACACTGGATGGATGTGGAGAGAAAAATTTAAATGAACCATCAGTTTTCCATCACTATAAGTACTTGGCCAATGCTTATTTGTTACACCTTTGAATTTAGTGACATTAAATCTAATGACTCTTATGTAAACCAGATGGCAATGCTCTATGTACTGCCACATTACCAAATCATTCAGATGAGAAACAACATAGTCGATCATTTGCGTGCTATTCCACATGATACTATGTATGTATGGAGTTTTTTTACAATGTGCTGGCCTAAAAGTATTTTCTCTTCCAAAATGCCTAAATTCAAATTTACATATAGATAGAATTGAAATAGCACTCATTTCTGGACCATTTCCTCAACTATTATTCATTAGATAGATTAAGATTTTTTTTAGTTATTCAGTGAATGGCTTAGACAGAAGATACCCAGGAACAGAAGAATAAAATGAATCAAAGAGACTGAATGATCAAGGTAATAGAAAGAAATGCTTGCAGTAGGGACAAAGACAGTGGAATAATTTCATTGACTATTTATTATGCTCTCCTCACCATCACTATACTTAAAAAAATTCAAGTCTCTTCCAAACCAAACTCACTGCCATGGAGTCAATGCAGACTTGTACTGACCTTTTAGGACAGGGTAGCACTGTCACTATGTGTTGCAAAGGCTGTCACTCTTTAGGGAAAATAGAATTTTTTTAATATTATTTTCAATAGATTGTTGGTGGTTTAGAAGCACTTACCCAGTGGTTAGCAGCTCAATGCATAATCATTGTGCCATAAGTGTTCCTCTATCCTTCTTAGTAGTAAATATATTGTTATAGGTAAGCCTGTGGTACCAACATGGCCAAAGACTATAGGGAGGTCTGTTGTGATGACATGGTCAGTGAACGCACGCGATCAATTGAAGGGCAGAGATCAAGAAGGCTTGGTGAGCCCACCCTTATTCTCTCTTGCTTTTGGATCTTCAGACCAGACAACTGCCTTTTTCATCCTGTGCCTCGACCTCCAAGCAACACTACCTGTTGGACACCTAATTGTGGACTGTGTAACTGTGAGTTGATGTTCCTTCAAGCCCTACTTTGCCATGTCCCCGGGATATACGTCTCTTGAGCTAGGGACTCTTGGACTCTGTCATCTGCCTGACTGTTGGTGACCTGCTCTGCTGTTTGCTGCCTGTGAACAGATAGCCTGGATTTCTTTACAGAGGACTACTCAATGCCCTGCAAGACTTGAAGGACTGCTGGTCTTCTAGCTGTCTCACACAAGTGAGTTGCACCGAATAATGTGTACTGCTTTATAGTTAACTCTTTCTTATCTTATATACTCTTCTCTATATATAAATATACAAAGAAAATTACTAGTGTCCTGGTTTTATTTCTCTAAGAGAACCCTGCTCAACACAAGTGGTACCAGGAGTGCTTCTAGAGAAATAAAATGATAAATATGGCTTTCTTTGATTGGTTCTCCAATCTGACTTGTCTTAAGAGGACTGGTGATGCTAATTCTAGATCTAAAGCCATGGGTAATTTTGCCACTCCTACTAATCCATGGTGTGAAATAGCAAAGCTAATACCTAAAGTAAGAGCACCGATAGATGGGGAGCTGGTTAAAGGAGAGACTATGAGAGAGCGTATGTTTGATATTTTCCAGCAGTTTTGTCAATATGTCAAGTATAAGGAGGCTGGTTGGCTGGTCCTCCTTACAATGGACTATGTGATAAAGGAGAGGGATTGCCTCAGGGCCTCAGAAGCACACCTCAAGTGCTGACTCACGGGCATCGGCCTGTGCTACAAAGGAGAGCCTTCTTGGTTGTAGTAAGAGTCGACATTGCTGAGAACCAGGTCCAAAGTCTCATTATGAGAGTGGCTGAATTACAACGTCAGTTGAATGGCAGGTCTAGAGCAGTGTCCAAAGCCAAAGTGAGGGCATTGATAGGAAAAAATTGGGACCCTGAAACATGGGATGGGAATATATGGGCTGATGATCCAGAAGACGAGGATACTGTGTCACCTCCAGTAACAATTGAACCAGCCCAGTCAATAGATCCACTCCTCCCAGCTGAAGATAATAATTCACTATCAACAAAACAACCCACACCTGAGCAGATTAACCAACCTGCTCTAGGTGAAACACCAGGTGGGGCTGCATCTCTACCATTGCCTGAAGGAAATGATTTACAAGATAGTGCTGAGATTACCCAGGAAACCCACTCATCATTGATAGTTTCTGATAGACCTGTAACTAAAATTAAGGCAAGGAAAGCTCCTAAAGGTAAGACTTAGGTGATTACTCAAGAAGTACGCTATACTCACAAAGAGCTGCTCAAGCTTTCAAATACGTACAAGCAAAAGCCTGGGGAGTATTCCTGGGAATGGCTACTGAGGGTGTGGGATACTGGTGCAAGAAATGTAAAATTAGATCAGTCTGAGTTTCTGGATATGGGACCCCTAAGCACAGACTCTTCTTTCAATGTCTCAGCGAGAGAAGCTAAGAGAGGAACCAACTCCTTATTTGGCTGGTTCACTGAGGCAGGGGCTGCCAGATGGCCTAGATTAGACCAACTTGAGGTGCCTGACCTACCTTGGTACACTGTAGAAGAAAGCATCAAAAAACTGGGGAAATTGGTATGGTGGAATGGATCTATCAGGATACTCCCATAGACCCCAAAAGAGGTTTCCTGAGGACATATTCTTCACCACAATCATAAGGAATAAGTGTGTGAGGTGGGCCCCTGCATCATTGAAGACTCCTATAATTGCTATGTTGTGTGCACCAGGATTAACTGTGGGAACTGCCTTAAGTGAACTCTGTCATTTGTCCACGATGGGGCTGACTAGACTCCGTGGTGACAGAGGGCAAGTGTCAGCACTGAATCAAGAGAGACAGGGTGGACATGGTTATAATAGACAACAAGGCTGTTGTAGTAGTCAAAGCAGCCTGTCTCATGTGGAATTATGGCATTGGCTACTTAGTCACAGTGTCTCTAGAAGTGAAATAGATGGGAAACCTACTAAATATTTATGTGACCTATATAGGCAGAAGAATGCTGGATCAGGTGAACAGCGGGATGGGCAGTCACGATCACTCGACCAATTCCCAGAACTAAGCCAGTTTACAGATCCACAGCCACTTGAATGAGGGGAAGGCTGGGTCCCTTGGAAGAAGGACCCTGCTACAGCACCAAAGGTTTATGCTGTTAGTCTTTCTTCTAGCCTTCCCCAAAGGGACCTGCAGTCTTTCACAAGAGTGACTGTTCATTGGGGAAAAGGAAATAATCAAACTTTTCAGGAATTACTGGACACTGTGTCTGAACTGACACTAATTCCAGGGGACCCAAGGTGTTTCAAAGGCCCGCCAGTCAGAGTAGGGGCTTATGGAGGCCAAGTTATTAATGGAGATTTTGCTCAGGTATGCCTCACTATGGGTTTGGTAGGTCCCCGAACCCATCCTGTGGTTATTTCCCCAGTTCCAGAATGCATCATTGGAATAGACATACTTAGTAACTGGCAGAACCCCCATATTGGATCCCTGAAATGTGGAATCAGGGCTATCAGTGGGAAAGGCCAAATAGAAACCATTAGAATTGCCATTGCCTAGGAAAATAGTAAACCAAAAGCAATACCGCATTCCTGGAGGGATTGTGAGATCAGTGCCACCATCAAAGACTTGAAGGATGCAGGGGTGGTGATTCCTAGCACATCTCCATTTAGCTCACCTATTTGACCTGTAATGAAGACAGATGGATCCTGGAGAATGACAGTGGATTATTGTAAGCTTAACCAGGTGGTGACTCCAATTGCAGCTGCAGTTCCAGATGTGGTCACATTGCTTGAGCAAATTAATACTTCTCCTGGTACTTGGTATGCAGCTATTGATGTGGTCAATGCCTTCTCAATACCAATCTCAAAGGACCACCAAAAGCAGTTTGTCTTCAGCTGGTAGGGGCAACAGTATTCTTTCACAACTTTCCCCCAGGGATACATCAACTCTTCTGCCCTGTGCCATAATTTAGTCTGAAGGGACCTCAATCTCCCGTCTATTTCACAAAATGTCACACTAGTCCATTATATAGATGACATTTTGCTGACGGGACCCACTAAGGAGGATGTATCAAAGACTGTAGATTCATTAGTACAGCATCTGTGTAAATGAGGTTGGGAAATTAACCCAACAAAAATTCAAGCACCCTCCACCTCGGTAAAATTCCTAGGGGTCCAGTGGTGTGGAGCATGTCGAGATATTCCTACCAAAGTAAAGATGAAGTTATTACATCTGGATCCCCCAACAACGAAACAGGAGACACAGCACCCAGTGGGCCTTTTCGGATTTTGGAGGCAACATATCCCTCATTTGGGTGTGCTACTTCGACCTATTTATCAAGTGGCACGAAAGGCCTCCAATTTTGAATGGGGCCTGGAACAAGAAAAGGCTCTGCAACAGGTTCAGGCTGCCGTGCAAACTGCTTTGCCACTGGGGCCATATGATCCAGCTGACCCAATGGTGCTAGAAGTGTCAGTTGTTGATAAACATGGAGTGTGGAGTCTTTCGCAGACCCTATTGGCAAATCACAGCATACAACATTGGGATTTTGGAGAAAAATCCTGCCTCCTTCTGCAGACAACTGCTCCCCCTTTGAAAAACAGCTGTTGGCCTGTTCTTGGGCTTTGGTGGAGACTGAAGACCTCACCTTGGGCCACCAAGTCACCATGAGGCCTGAACTACCCATCATGTCTGACCCACAGAGTTATAGATTTGGATGTGCAAAGCAACACTCCATTGTTAAATGGAAGTGGTACATACGAGAACAGGCCAGAGGAGGACCTGATCTGTACTGAAGGTACTGAAGTACTGAAGGTACAAGTAAGCTGCATGAAGAAGTGGCCCAAATGACCATAGTCTCTGTTCCTGTCACATTACCTTCTCTTTCCAAATCTGCACCTATGGCCTCTTGGGGAGTTCCTTATCATAATTTAACTGAGGAAGAGAAAAGGCATGCTTGGTTCGCAGATGGCTCTGCGTGATATGCAGGTGCCACTCATAAGTGGACAGCAGCAGCACTATAGCCTCTTTCTGGGATCTCCCAAAAGATAGTGGTGAAGGGAAATCCTCCCAATGGGCAGACCTTCGAGCAGTGTACATGGCCGTTCAGTTCACCTACAAGGACAAGTGACCAGATGTGAGACTGTATACTGATTCATGGGCTGTGGCTAATGGCTTGGCTGGATGGTCAGGGACTTGGAAAGAACATGATTGGAAGATTGGTGACAGGAGGTGTGGGGAAGACATATGTGGATGGATCTCTCTGAATGGGCCAAGAAAGTAAAGGTAATCGTGTCTCATGTGAATGCTCACCAAAGGGTTACCCCTGAATAGGAGGACTTTAACAATCCAGTGGATAAGATGACATGCACTGTGGAGACTGGCCCTCCTCTTTCCTCTGCCACTCTCTTATTAGCCAATGGGCACATGAACAAAGTGGACATGGTGACAGGAATGGAAGTTATGCATGGTCACAGCAACATGGACTTCCACTCATTAAGGCTGACATGGCCATAGCCACTATTAAGAGTCCTATTTGCCAGTAGCAAAAACCAATGTTAAGTCCAAGGTATGGAACCATTCCTCGGGGAGATCAACTGGCAACTTGTTGTCAAGTTGATTAAATAGGACCACTCCCATCATGATTGGAGCTGTGTTTTGTTCTGACTGGAATAAATACCTATTCTGGATGGTTTTGCCTTCCCTGCACCCATGGCTTCTGCCCAAACCATCATTCATGGATGTACAGAATGTGCCTCATCCACTGGCATGTCATCCCGCACAGCATTGCTTCAGGTCAAGGGACTCACTTTACAGCAAATTCAGTGTGGCAATGGGCCCATGCCCATGGAATCCACTGGTCATATCATGTTCCTGATCATCCTGAAGCAGCTGGCTTGATGGAATGAGGAATTGGGCTCCTGAAGACACAACTGCTACGCAAACTCCGTGGCAACAACTTGCGCGGCTGGGGCAGTGTTCTCCAGGAAGCTGTATATGCTTTAAACCAGCAGCCGATATATGGTGCTGTGTCTCCAATAGCCAGGATTCATGAGTCCAGGAACCAAGGAGTGGAAGCTTGAGTGGCACCACTCACTATTACTCCTATTGACCCACTTGCAGCATTTTTGCTTCCTGGCCCAGCAACCCTATGTTCTTCAGGACCGGAGGTCCTGGGCCCAAAGGAAGGGACTCTCCCGCCTGGAAACACAGCACAGATTCCACTGAACTGGCAGCTGAGAATGCCCCAGGCCACTGTGGGCTTTTCATGCCTTTGGATCAACAGATCAGGAAGGGTGTTACTGTACTGAGTGGTGTGATTGACCCAGATAATCAAGCAGAAATTGGACTGGTGTTGCATAATGGGGATACAGAGGAATATGTCTACCATGCCCTGTGATGAAAGTGAATGGTAAATTACAGCAACCCCATCATGACAGGATATCTAATGACGTAGACCCCTCAGGAATGAAGGTCTGTGTCACCCCACCAGGCAAAAAAACCACAACCAACTGAAGTGATTGCTGAGTGCAAAAGTAATACAGAATAGATAGTAGAAGAAGGTAGTTCTACCTACCAGTTATGACCATGTGATCAATTGCAAAAGTGTGGTTTGTCATTGTTCATGTATTTTATGTATATGAGCTTACTGAATATCTTTTCTTTCATCATGTATATTGGATACAATTGGCCTCAGTGTGCTCTCATTTATATATGATAAATGTTTGATATTAAGTATAAGTTTGATTTCATTGATATGTGCAAATTTTATATGGCTAAATAATTGTGTACAGGTGCCACGTTGGCAAGGGGTGGATTGTTATAGGTAAGCCTGTGGTGCCAACGTGGCTAAAGACGATAGGTAGGACTGTTGTGATGTTATGGCCAATGAACACACGTGATCTATTGAGGGGAGGAGATAGAAAAGGCTTGGCGAGGCTGAACCCTGGTGGTGTAGTGGTTGTGCGTGGGACTGCAGCCCACTGGATTGGAGGTCAAATCCAGCAGCAAGGCTGGTCCTCCTACTCCCACCACCAGAGGGCAGTGATGTCCCCCCAAAAAATAAAAAAAAAAGACTTAGTGAACCCCACCCTTGTTCTCTTGCTTTTGGATCTTCAGACCAGACAACTACCGTGTTCGTCCTGTGCCTCGACCTCCAAGCAACACTACACGTTGGACACCTAGTTGTGAACTGTGTTGCTGTGAATTGAGCTTCCTTCAAGCCCTACTTTGTCATCCTCTTGGGATATACATCTCTTGAGCTGGGGACTGTTGGACTCTGTCATCTGGCTGACTATTAGTGACCTGCTCTGCTGTTTGCTGACTGTGAACAGATAGCCTGGATTGCTCTACAGAGGACTACTTGGCAGCCCTCAAGACTTGAAGGACTGCCAGTCTACTAGCTGTCTCACACAAATGAGTTGCACCAAGCAATTTGTACTGTTTTATAGATAGTTAACTCTTTCTTTCTTCTCTTATATAAATATATATATATATTTCTCTCTATATAAATATAAAAAGAGAATTACTAGTGTCTTGGTTTTATTTCTCTAAGAGAACCTGCCCAACACACCTGGCAAAAAATATATATACTAATATGTAATGGAGAAAAATGACAATGTTATTAAATGCTATAAAATATATCATTTTGCAACAGTAAGGCATTACAATATATGTGTTTAGTTATATAGATATGTGTAGCTGTATATATATATGTCTAGGAAGGCATATGCAAATGAATACACGTGTACACATCTATAAGCATAAATGCATATGCGTGTGGTGTATGTGACATATATCCCCACATAGATATAAATCACATAAAGGCGCTCTTATGTTGGTTTACTAAAGACTTTCAAACTAATTGAAGGATTGGTTTACTGCATTAGAAAGCTTGTAACCATAGGTTTTGAAAACAAGTTTATCTGCTCTTTTTGACATTTCATCATAAAGGACATTCAAGTGTAAAATAATTACATAAAAAGATATTCATGATCCTCATTCATTAAAAAAAATACTACTGTCATTCAAGTGTTCCTGACTCATTATGGCCGTTAGATAGATGCTGGCACGACATCTCACAGGCCACTCACTATCAGTTTCTGCTTTTAAGGGGCACAAATGAATAAAGAAATTTGAAAGCTAACAGAAGAGAAAAGTGCATGGGACTACTAAATAATACCAACTAAAAGCTCTTTGAACCACAACTAGAAAAACAAGGTGATGTCCACCTGCCCCTACAGAACATTTAGTACCGTAGCAAGTCCTGAATGGAATGTGAGACATAAGTAGGACAAAATTCCAGTTCCTTAGAAAAAAATAAATAAGGCCAGATCTACTGAACCAATAGAAACTAGCAATATCACTGTTCCTAGTTGGAGTTAATATTGAAGCTATCTGTGCAAGTCACCAAGTAATAGATTGGCCTATCCAATTATTAGCTAGATGAGACCAAACTCTTAACATTTGTTTCAAAATGAGAAGGGAAAAAGCAATGGGAAGCTAGGTCAATGGAAACAACAAAGAGAAAAAAAATAATGAGGGCTCTAACGCAATGTAATAAATAGAGACGGGAATATCCAATGGCAAGGGATACTTTGCATAAATATGTCAAAGAGGATCCTAGTTTAACTTGGAAGGCAATAAACATGATTAAAAGGAAATGAAAAGGTGGGACAACTTCTTAAGACAAATGATAGCGAAGAATCCTTAGTCAGATATTTATTTCATTTGTTTTTGTTTTAGAGACACTAGAATGTTAATAGTAAAATTCATCACGACTGTTGAGTGACCTAATCATCCAAGAAAACATATAACGAGCTTTGCAGAATATTAAAATGAGTTGGGAAAGATGAGATGACAACATTTATTAGGTGCTTTTTATGTGCCATAGTTGTATAAGGCTGTTTACAGTGTAGTACACTGATTTCTCACAGTCCTTCCATTTTATTAAACAAGAAAGAAATATGGCAAAAATACAATGAGTTTGTTCAATATTACATAGTTTATAAATGACAGAATTGAAAGCTTGGGGTTATAAACTCTGGAAATAACTTAATCTATTTGCTCTTTCTTATTACCACACTATGGGGCAACAAGTGTAAAACAACAGAATTTGAATTGGAAGTCAAACCTCATAAATTTCAGGAGATGACTAGCCCTCAAGTAACTGTGAATTTCTGAGGACTCTTCTTTGACAATAGGACAATAGTAATCAAAGAGCATTTTCAAAACTCATGGGTTTGAAAAATGTATTTGGTCTTTAATTATTTCACCCAGACAACATTAAAAACTAAAAGACTCAAGTCAGAAATCTAGGAAAGGCTCATTGGCATAAATAATTTCCTTTTTCTAGGCCTTTGTCTCTCTGCTTCCTTAAAGCAATCATATTAATTTTATAGGATAAAGATCTACAACACTGTGTTTGATGTTCCCAGAAATACACATATGAAATCCACTGGTATCAATCATTCTGCTTGGTGTCACCTAGGGCTATGCCTCCTGCATGTTGATCACCTCCCCGGACCTCCTCCTCCTCCTCCAGACCATGAAAGGATCTTTGGTAATTTTTATTATAAATTTTAACCATAGAATAATGTATTTGTAAATTGCTTAAATACAATATTTCTTAGATTGTATGAATACTAATTACTGTTGTTTTAATAAACCTTTTCATATGGAACATTGTTGCTAAAATTTTGTTTTAACAGTAGTTAAAACAATAACTGAGCAGAAATCTTTTCCATTTTTTGCCTTCATTTACATTAATGGCTTCTTCCTTCTCCGAAAAGGTATTTATATAAGTTCAGAAATATCACTTAGAATAATATTGTATCTAAATTTGGCAACTGTACAAACACTAATAGCAACTGAAGGAATAGCACTTGCTGGTCATGTGAAGTTGGCAAAACCATGGGCTTGGAAGCATCATTACAAGGAGGTAATAATGGCAGCTTTGACAGGAACACCATAGAAGTTTCAAAAAGTTAATGAGTGTGGAGTTTTAGCCTTGTAAAGTACATTTAAGTTGGGCTTATAAAAACTTTTTTGTTGTTATAACTAGATAGAGATTTTTATAAAAATAATCAATGTTTGCTGAAACACTGCATAAAAAAGGTCATAGTCATTTTGTTGCCATCCTTGCTGACGGCTTTTCTGGGGTGACCCACATCCCTCAACCACCCCCTGCAGACATGATGGGCCATATCCATACCTGCGATGTTTAGTGTTTGGGTTTGGCTACTCAATTGTAGACAATGGATAATTCTTAACATAGTATCTCAATATTAATGCAATTTGGAAATAGTTTTGAAAATATTTTATCTTTCTAAATCTGTGGAGCCTTGTTATGACATAACAGACCATGGAAGAAAGACCTGAAAGCAATGAAAATGTGAAATAAAAGAGAACATGGGTTTCTAAATGCAAATTGGAAATTTCAAGAAAGTAATAACATTGCAAATAATACCATTGCCACAACAACAAGAACGTCACTGCCATTGTGTTGATTCCAACTCGCAGTGACTGTATAGGACAAAGCAGAATGTCCCTGTGAGTTTCTGTAGTTGTTCATCTTTAAGGGAGCAGACAACCTTATCTTTCTCCTGCAGCAATGTGGGTGGTTTGAATTTCTGATTTTGCAGTTAGGAGTCCAACTAAGCTACCAGCACTCTGTGCAAGGCAGGTTGAGAATTGTTCAAGGTTCTTCATTCTTCCCACTCTCTTCCTCTACTACTTTTGATGAGGATGAGGAATAAACTTCTATAACTTTTATTGCTATGGTCTATCCTACAGTAAGAATCAACTCTGTTGCTCAAAAGGTGGGGTGATTTTGATTCATTGGGTTCATTGTCTGAGTTTTGGAAGTAGATCACCAATTCTTTCTTCCTAAACTGTTCTAGAGAAAAATTAACCATGAAATCTGCTCATCCTTAGAGGATCACCCAAGCCTCCCCTACCAGAAGAGTGGTTCCTGTGCATGAGGCACATTGTTTGGGAATTAGACCCCACATCGAAGAGAAGATTGCTAGAACCCAAAAACAATTGCTTACAACTCAAGCATGTTATTTAGAGTTGATTTTGATTCATATTTCATATAAGACACATTGGAAAGAGTAGAATTCACTCACAGGGTTTTCTTGCCGGGGATTTTTAGTGGATCCTATCAATAGGTCCTTCTTTTTCTGGCATCACTAGGTGGATTCAAACCACTAACATCTCAACTAGCAACCTGATGCTTATCCACTGGGCCACCTCTAGTTCAAGCATAAAACTAGATCAAATTAAAATACCCACTGCCACAAAGCTGATTCTGACTCATGACATCCCTATGCAGGGTTTCCGAAACTAGATCTTTATAGGGGCAGAGAGTTTCATCTTTCAATTATGATGCAAATGATGGATTTGAACTGCTGATCTGGTTTCAACAGCCCGCTGGTGGCTAATAAACAGAGCATCAAGGATGAAACTTTATCTATATTTGAAATTAAACTTATACTATTATGCTACTTCTTTCACTACTTCTAGGGCCAAAAATGGTACCTCCATTTGCTAACTTTTGCTTGTTTGTTTTGCAGTTATTACTCTGGACTTGAGCAAATTCCACTACCAGGTTTAAATAATTACCCCAAGTTGTTGCTCTTATTGCTTTCAAATACCCAGCTAGCAACAGCTTTAAACTATGCTAAAGTGAACAGATTTTAAGCAGTACACCATTGACTGGGGGTTTGGGGTGTTCCGGATTAAAAATTTGGTCTATATGGAGCAACAAAAATTTTCATAGAGGTAAATGTCACCAGGAACCAGTGAGCATAATGAATATATACATACCAAATGAGAGAACCACAAAACTTGTCAAAGACTATTCAGAACATGAAAAAGATGTTACAGACTCATCAATTATAGTAGAAGACTTTAACACACCACTATCAGAGAAAGACAGATCTTTGGGAAAGAAGCTCAGCAAAGAAGCTATTGAACTAAATACCACAATAAGACTACTTGATATGCTAGACATATTCAGGGCTTTCCATCCAAATGTAAAAAAAGTACATATTCTTCTCAAGTCCACATGGCACATTTTCAAAAAATGACCTCATGCTAGTACACAAGTCAAGCATAAGTAAATTCAAACATATAGAGATCACACAGATGTCCTTCTCTGAGTACCATGCCATAAAGCTGGAGATTAATAAGAGGACTAGTAACAAAACAAGGGTAAACAGTTGGAGGATGAATAACGAACTTCTGAGGCACGCATGGCTAATGACCCAGATTAGAAGGGAGATCAAAACATTTCTAGAAATTAATGAGAATGAGAATACTTCATATCAAAACCTCTGGAATATTGCGAAGGCAGTTATAAGAGATAGCTTGATTGCAATAGGAGCATATATGAAAAAAGAAGAGAGTCTTATAGCAGACACCCTCTCACAAAAACTCCAACAACTAGAACAGAGCCAGCAGAATAATCCCTCCAACAATAAAAGGAGAGAAATTATAAAAATTAGAGCAGAGTTGAACCACTGGAAAGACAAAAAAACAATGCAAAAGATTAATGCAGCAAGAAGTTAGTTCTTTAAAAGGATCAATAAAATTGACAGGACACTGGCAAACCTGACCAAAGAAAGGAAAGAACAAGCAACAATAGACAGGATGAGGAAAGAAATGGGGAAAATCACAACAGACCCTAATGAAATTAAAAGGATTATCACAAAGTACTGTGAAAATCTGTACTCCAACAAGCTCAACAATCTGGAAGACATGGACAAATACCTGGAAAAACAATCCTTCCCTAGACGGTCCCAGGTAGAGGTCAAGGAACTAAACAAACCCACAACAAGAGAAGAGATAGATATGGTTATCAAGAATATACCAACAAAAGAAGCTCCTGGACCAGATATCTTCACTGGAGAATTCTATAAGGCTTTCAGGGAGGAGTTGGCACCAATCCTCCACAAATTTTTCCAGAGTATAGAGAAGGAGGGGAAACTCCCCAACTCATTTTATGAAGTCAGTATAACTTTGATACCCAAACAGGGAAGGGATCCCACAGGAACAGAGAACTGTAGACCAATACCATGCAAAAATCTTCAACAAGATACTGGCTAATAGACTACAAAAATATATAAAAAGCATAATCAATCAGGATCAGGTAGGACTCATCCCAGAGATGCAGGGATGGTTTAACATCCATATATCAATATATATTATACATTATATCCATAAGTTTAAGTATAAGAACCATATGATAATATCTATAGATGCAGAAAAAGCATTTGACAACATCCAGCACCCTTTCCTAATCAAGACACTCAGACAGGAATAGAAGGACAGTTCCTCAAGTTAATACAAGCTGCCTATGAGAAGCCGACAGCTAACATCATAGTCAATGGAGTAAAGACTAAATCAATTCCACTGAAGAATGGGACTAGACAAGGATGCTCTTTATACCCACTACTATTCAATATAGAACTGGAGGTCTTAGCAAATAACATAAGACAACGGAAAGGCATCCAAGGTATCCAAATGGGAAGAAAGAGGTCAAATTATCGTTATTCACTGATGACAAGATCCGGTACATCGTAAATCCCAAGAGTTCCACAACTGGAGTACTAACAACGATAGAAGAATATAGTAGAGTGGCAGGATACAAGGTCAACAAACTGAAGTTGATTGGTCTGCTCTACACATCTGACAAGAACACAGAAGAAGAGATCAAGAAAGCAGTACCAGTCACAATAGCTAAGAATAAATAGAAGTACCTTGGGATATATCTAACCAAAAAAACAAAAGACCTATACAAAGAAAACTACAAAACCCTACTACAGGAAATGAAAAGTGACCTCCACAACTGGAGGAATATCCCATGCTCATAGGTTGGTAGGCTCACTATAGCAAAGATGCCTGTCCTACCCAGGACACTTTATAAGTCAACACTATCTTGATCCAAATGCCAACAACCTTCTTCAGAGAACTGGAAAAATTGACCACAAACTTCATATGGAGAGGGAAAAGGTCCAGAATTAGCATGGATCTCCTCAAGGATAAGAACACAGTCGGAGGGCTGGCTTTACCTGATTTTCACACTTACAACAAAGTCACAGTTGTCAAAACAGCATGGTACTGGCATAATGACAGATACACAGATCAATGGAAAAGAATAGAAAACCCAGAAATAAAACCATTAGCATATAGACAACTGATCTTCGACAAGGGCCCCAAAAGCATCAAATCGGAGGGTGATGCCCTCTTCAACAAATGGTGCTGGAGATAATGGAAATCTACATGTAGAAAAATGAATCAGGATCTCTACCTCATCCCATACATAAGAAAAAACTCCAGGTGGATCATGGACCTGGAAGTAAAACCAGAAACCATCAAAACAATTAGTGAGAGAATCAGGGAAAATCTAAGAACTTTGACCCAGGGGTTACAAAAGCTAACTGCATTAAGACAGGGTACAAATGCAGGGGAACCTGAAATTGACAAATGGGACTTAATAAGAATAAAACACATGCGTACATCAAAGGACTTTACCAAGAGGGTAGCCAGGCAACCCAAAGACTGGGAGAGGATTTTTAGCAATGATACAACAGACAAAGGGCTTATTACAAAAATCTACAATACCCTCGTTTCTTGCAAGAAAAGTAGATGAGATAACCCTTTGAAGAAATGGGAAAAGAAATGAAAAGAAGTTTCACTAGGGAGGAGGTCCATATGGCTAATAAACATGAGAAAATGTTCCTGCTCACTAGTCTTTAGAAAAATGCAGATCAAAACAACCATGAGATATCATCTAGCACCCTTGAGGCTAGCCCAGATCAGAAAATCAGAGTGCAACAAATGTTGGAGGGGATGTGGTGAAATAAGAAAACTTTTACATTACTGATGGTCATATATATATATATATATATATATATATATATGTACAGCCCTTATGGAAAGCAGTCTGGCGATATTTAATGAAAATGGAAGATGAGCTACCCTATGATCCAGCTATCCCACTATTGGGTGTATATCCAGAAGAGACAAGAAATAAACCTCAGCCAGTGGTATGCACACCAATGTTCATTGCAGCACAATTCACCATCGCAAAGAGTTGGAAACAATCTAAATTTTCATCAGTAGATGAATGGATCAACAAACTCTGGTACATACACACAATGGAGTACTATGCCTCACTCAAAAGCTTTTACAAGCTCATGAAACACATCTCTGAGTTGGAAGAACTGGAGGAAATTATGCTGAGCGAAACCAGTCTATCACAAAAGGAGAAGTACTGCATGGGCGGCCTGAGGTAAATAGAAACAGTATGGTGAGTATAAAAGAGAAGACTCCTATACCACAACAGTTGGTCCAAGATGTAGGGTAAGGGGAGGAGGGAGGACCAAACCCAAGGAGGTACACCTTGGGTGTAACACAATAATGGGAGAAGGATGAGGGGTTGGGGGGAGGGCATAAGGAGATAAAAGGGAGTTCAAAAGTGAAAGTATAACAGAGGGAACGGGCATTAATCCACCCAGCGGGGGCAGTACTGATCTTGTCTCCACAGAAACCGAGTGGGCGAGCGGTCCTTCCACGAAACACCCAGTCATGACGACAGTGTAGATGCATGGAAGGATGCAAGAAGAGAGAGAGCTACAGAGCCAGACACAACCGGAGTCAGATGGACTCCTTTCCTAGAAGTGGACATGGCAGAGAACAGGCTGGGGGAGGGGCCCGCAACCCACACCCACAGGGACAAAGACAAGAAGGGAGGAAGAGGAAGAGAGCTGGTCCAAGTTCCATTTCAACACATGATGCTCAGAGGAATACATCCCTCTGGAATCCCAATGCACCACAGAAAGGACTGGGCAAAGAAGTGATTCCTGGGGACAGAAGGAAGGGTTGGAGAAGGGGGCATGGACAAACACATGGATGGGTGTGGGGGAGCAAAAGGTGGTCTGGAATTGATGGAAAGGAGGGTGTGGGAGGTCTGTCCGGGAGTAAGCAAGGACAATGAATCTGCGAGGAAACACTGAAACGCCAATAAAGGTGGAACATGATGGTGGGAAAGGAGGGAGATGGAAGGAAATAGAGTAAAGAGCTAGAGGGCAAAGGGCACTTGCAGAGGTCTAAACATAGATATGTCCATACAAAAATACAACTATCTAGTTTAAGGTGGGAAGAAATTTTTGAACATATCTATAGGCCAAGTATTACGGTAACAAAGTGGACCTTGGGCCCTCACTGTGGCACTCCTTCAATGCAAGAACACTTGCATTATATGAATCTGGAATTCCTCGAGGCTCACTGGCCCAACACGATCACTGAAGTAAAATGGGTGCACAAGCAAATGTGGTGAAGAAAGCAGCTGATGGTGCCCAGCCATCAATGGATATATCGTCTGGGGTCTTAAAAGCTTGAAATAAACAATAGACCATTTACTTGGGAAGATACCACACCCACACAGAAGAAACATAACAGCCAGTGTGGTCACACGGTGGTAAAAGGTCTAGGCAAAACACACATATCACTCTGCCCCCTGAGGACATGTGTAGACCATGTGATAGCATGAACCACAGAAGAAACTCATTTGCCTGTGTGATCATGAGGTGCTGAAACAATCTGGCATCAAGCATCAAAGAACAAAAACTAAAATCCATGGGCCAATTGACTCCCAACATCGCTGAAGACAGATGGATTCAGAGGCAAACAGAGTAGGAGAAACGATGGTGACCAGTTACCAAATGATTGAAGATCTGGACTCTCAAATACTTAAAGATAATCGCGTAGCCAGTCAGCACAGAAACAGCAAAGTCTACATGGAAGAAGCACACCAGCATGTGTGATCAAGAGGGGAAGCTGAAGGGAGCAGGTATTGAGCATCAAAGAACAAGAATCTCATCATTACGGATGAGGGGGAGAACAGGATGGGGACCTAAGGCCCACTGGAGGGTAATTGGTCACCCCTTTACAAGGGAGTCATGGGGAGGGGACAGACCAGTCAAGGGGCAGCCGAGCAGTGATGATGCATACAAATTTCCTCAACTTCCTGAAGTCTTCCTCCCCACCCCACCCCCACCATCATGGCCCCAACTCTACCTCACAAATCCAGATGGACTGGAGAGGGGAGCTGGGGATGTGGGAAGACCAAGATGATTGAGCCTCTTCAGCCCGGTAGTTGGATTGGAGCTGCTGGAGGGGTGGAGAGTGGGTGGGGTGGAGGGAATGCGAGGGTGAATCCTCTCTGACCAAGGATGAGGAATATGAAGAGCCTCGCCGAAGACATTGCAAAGTGAATCGTTGAAAATGCAATGATTTAACAACTTGTCATTTGATTTCTCTTTTTACCCATTTAAAATTTGGTCCAGGTTTTTTAATCTTTTCTACCTCCTTTTCTGTTAAGGGTTGCCTCTGCTTTATTTTATTATTGTTGTTAGGTTTTTTGGTATGTTTTTGCTTTCATCTCTTATTATTGTTTTTGAATGTTTTTCTGTATACAAAATCTAGTATAGGTACATTGTTAGAGACAATAACTGAACTAATAGTTTCTTGATGGTATGGCAGAGGAAGATGGGGGGGAATAGGGAGTTAATAACAAGAACAAGAAAGAAAAAAATGTTCTAAAATTGACTGTGGTAATGATCATAACACTCATAACTGTTGAATTGCATGTTATGTGGATTATGTGCCAATAAAATCTTCGTTTAAAATGAAAAAAATTTCATAGAATGCAAAAATAGTATTGTAATATATTTATTTTAATTTTAAAATGCCACAGGACATTGCTAAATTGTTAAAAAGTGGGATGTCTGGTTGCTTTAAATGAGTAGGGTCTAATGGGTGATAGATAAAACAAGGAAATTAGTTATTTTTTTGCATATCATAGTTTTAAATTTTAAAGTGTTTAAGAGAATATCTTTCCCTATCCTCCACAATTTCCTACTTTCATCTTTCATATGCCTTTTAAGTTAAATATTAATTTTAATAGTACTATTCTATACATATTGTCTCAACCTCACATTTAGGAGCTTACTACGACTAAATATTAGTTACAGCTCTTGAGAAAATGATGGGTTGTGAGGGTGTTTCCTGGATACTCTCGACAATATCTTATAAGGCATCTTCCTTTGGCAAAGCTATAATTGCAGCATCACCTAGATTTTCGGCTTGAATCATGTGGTTAATTTTCTCAGGTATGGGTTGTTTTACTGATAGTGGCTTAGTCCCCTCAGTTGGTTGAGTGCAGGACTGCAGCCCACAGGCTTGGCAGTTCAAATTCAGCAGTGGCTCTCAGAAGTAGTGCTGGGTAGCTCCCATGACCACTAGAGGGCAGTTATGCCCGCCCCCCCAAAAGAATAAAATCAGGTAGTCATGTAATACAATGTTGCTATCAAATAGAGGAAGCCATACCAAAACTTCTACACAAAATTGAAACCCCAGAGACTGAAAAGGAAACAAAAATTTCTTCAGAGGAGTATTCTCTCTTCTTAGATCAAGAGAAAAACAAAAATGAGACTACCATGTTACCTTTGGAAGGCTCCTGGTCTCCACTTGCTGTGCACCTCACAGGAGAAAATAGACTATTGCTTATAGGCAGAGGAGGAATGAGCTATCTCTTCTAATCTTTTCCATGAAACATGCAAGTGAGGAAACAGTAAAAATTAGAAAGAGCTGAGATCTCTGCAGGACGAAGGTGCAGTATGCCTCAACAACTCCAGGTGCAGACCAAGGACCAAGAAGAGACCCTCACCAACTCCATCACAATGATGGACAATACTTCAAATCTCAGATTTCGTTGTTAGGTACCATGGAGTTGATTCTGATCCAGGTGAGCAGAGTTGAACTACCTTATAGGATTTTTATCTTTATAAAAACTGACCTCTAAACTTCTCTGTCCTGGATTCATTGGTTTATTTCAAACTTCTGATCGTCCTGTTAGTAATTGAGCATTGCTTATAATCACAAGTACAGAATCTTAATAAGTGGTTGTCAGTAATTTTGTCTATTAATCCAGTGGCATTTGCTGTAGAGTTAGAGATGGGGTAGCTGATAATAGTAATGTGAACATAAACATAGTCCTAGTGCATTTAACTTCACTGCCAGTGATTCATATCTATTACATTAGTATTGTACCTATTTTGGTATCTTGATAACTCCAACCATTTCATTAAAGTGGTTGTCAAATCCTGTTTATTATTCTCACAACCTTCTCTGTCCTTTACCTCAATTACTGTATTCCTGGTCCATTTATCTGAATTGCTATAATTTCCTGACCAGCCTCACTACTCTGCTTAGACTCTATGGCGCTTCAATATCAAGCACATTTGGCACTTTAACAACACCCATAACATCATTTCACTACTTCAAATAGAATCAAGGATTTGAACCTCTCATGAACTAGTTCCTTTTTTCTTCTCCAACCTCTGCAGCCTATTTCCTTCTGTTTATTTCAGAAAGTAGCTTCTGCTCCAGTAGGACAAATAGCCACACATTTTCTCCAGTTTTAGTTTCTTTGTCCATTCTCTTCCCTTTCACAGAATTACTGTTCTCCAAATCTAACCTGTCATTTGCCTAAATAACTCTAAATTGCTTTTAAATATTCAACTCAGATATCGCTTCCATTAGGAAACCATCTCCTGCATTATCATTGTAATCTATATCTTAATCCCAAAAAAACATTTTTCATATTTTGTACACATCTAATTGTGTACTTGTCTCTGTCCACAAACTGAGAGCTCTCTGAAGAGAGTAACCATACTCACAGATCTTTGAGTTCACATATGTTTCCAATACTTCCTAACCAGGCAGGGTGACCATATTGAATAAAAGTATCTACTTGTAAATCTGGTGACACTTCAGGGATCTTTCATCAGAAATTTAATTATAGAGATTCCAGATGTTTCCAAGCAAATTAATATGCAATTAATTCTTCAGGAACCATCAATGTATATTTTGTCTGAAGAATTTAAGGACTTACTAGAGGATGACCCAGAGATGGGAATGTCTATAGTTGTTCTTTAGGTGAGGCACTGTAACTATGTGTATGTACACATCAGATTCTTTTTTTTTAATAATTTTATTGGGAGTTCCTACAGCCATTGTAACAATTCATAATTCAATTGGATCAAGCATAATTGTACAACTGCCACCATTAGTTTCAAAGCATTTTCTTTCTTCTTTTTTCTTTTCAATCATTTTATTAGGGGCTCATACATCGTTTTTCACAATATATAAATAAGCATACTCGTCGAGCACCCTCACATGTCCACTTCTATTATTGTTCTCCAATTGTCCACCTTTTTCCCTTAAGCCCCTAGTATCGGCTTTTCCATTCCTTCCCCTCTCCCCCTGGTCTCTCCTCCCCTCCAACCCTCAATACTTTATACATTGTTATTGTTTCGTCATATCGTACACTGCCCGACCTCTCCCCCAACCCACTCCTTTGATGCCCGTCCTTCAAATAAGAGCTTGTGTATATATCCTTGCTTGTGTATATATCCCCCCCCTTCTGTCCACCCTTCCAGTATCTCCAATCTAACCATTGGCCCGAAGGGGCCCATCCATCCTGGTTTCCCCATATCTCCAGCTCCCCTCTATGGCAGTGTGACTTCTCCAGTCCATCTGGATTTGCAAGGTAGAGTTGGGACCATGATGGTTGGGGGACAGGGAGGAAGGCTTCAGGAACCAGAGGAAACTTGTATGCATCATCACTGCCTGGCTGCCCCCTGACTGGTCTGTCTCCTCCCCATGTCTCCCCTGTAAAGGGGTGACCAATTACCCACCAGTGGGCCTTAGGTCCCCACCCTGCTCTCCTCCTCCTATGTAATGATGTGATTCTTGTTCCTTGGTGCTCGATACCTGCTCCCTTCGGCCCCTCTTGATCATGCATGCTGGTGTGCTTCCTGCAGGTGGACTTTGCTGTTTCTGCGCTGAATGGTGACTCGATTATCTTCAAGTGTTTGAGATTCAAGGCATTCAATCATTTGTTAGCTGGGTACCATCGTTTCTTCTACTCTGTTTGCCTTTGTTTCCATTTGTCATCAGCGATTTCGGGAGTCAATTGGTCCATTGACTTTGATTTTTGTTCTTTGATACCTGATTGTTTCAGCACTTCATGATCGCACAGGTAAGTGATCTTCTTTTATGGTGGGTTTTGTTGCTTCTGAGCTAAATGGCTGCTTGTTTGTGCTCAAGCCTTTAAGACCCCGCATGCTCTATCTTTTGATAGCTGGGCCCTTCTGCTTTCTTCACCACCCTTGCTCATGCTCTTTCATGTCCTCAATTGGTAAACTGGGGATGTGTGTGCACACAATGATATATGTTTGTTTTGTTTTGTTTTGTTTTCCGCCCCATTTGATTCTATTGCCTAGACCTTTTACCACTTTCACCACCATCTGACCATGCTGGCTGTTGTGCTTCCTCTGTGTGGTTGTGGTCTCTTCTCAGGTAAAAGGTCTAATGTTTATCTTCAGACTTTCAAGACACTTGATATATCCTTTGATGGCTGGGCACCTTCAGCTTTCTTCTCCACATTTGTTTGTGCACCCGTTTTACTTCAGTCGTGTTGGGCCATTGTCGAGGAATGCCAGATTCATAGAACAAAGCGTTCTTGCATTGAGGGAGCACCAGGGTGAGGGCCCAAGGTCCACCTGCTACCCTAATATTTGGCCTATAGCTATGTTCTTAATTTTATTCCCAACTTATAATAGATAGTTGTATCTATATATGGACATACCTATATTTAGACCTCTGTAAGTGCCCTTTGCCTTGTAGCTCTTTCCTCTCTTTCCTTCCATCTCCCTCCTGTCCCACCATCATGTTCCACCTTCATTGGCATTTCATTGTTTTCTCATAGATTCAATGTCCTTGCTTAATCTCGACCAGACCTCCCATACCCTCCTTTCCATCGATTCCTAACCACTTATTGCTCACCCAACCCCTCCATGTGTTTGTCCTCCCCCCCTCCTTCTTCTCTCCTCTCTCGTGCCCCAAGGAATCATTTGCCCAATCCTTTCTGTGGAGCAATGGGTCTCCAGAGGGATGTATTCTTCTGAGCATCATGTGTCGGCGTGGAGCTTGGACCAGCTCTCTTCTTCCTCGCTTCTTTTCTTTGTCCCTGTGGGTGTAGGATGCTGGCCCTTCCCCAACCCTGTTCTTTGCAACACCCACTACTAGAGATGGAGTCCATCTGTCTCTGGTTGCTTCCGGCTCTATAGCTCTCTTTTCTTTCATCCTTTCATGCATCCGCATTGTCTTCGTGGTTG